>ML782127.1:21678-55574 GCA_009831015.1 Picea engelmannii | reverse complement strand
TATATCCTCCTTAATCAATGGCTAAAACAAGTTCTCAATCATGGGGACATGTAGCAAGGACCTACTTGTGTGCTTGCTACCTAGGGTTTCAAGATTAAGCAATATAATATCAATGTAATAACAAATGCAAGAGATTTAACCTATAACCATTCAATTAAGAAGTTTTGCATGAGAAATACACTTACAAATCATGAAGATAACTTATCAAACCCTAGTTGTAAACCTTCCAATGAAAGAGAACACCATAAAATGCCAAGAACAATCCTCCAAAAGAGTTGCGCCTCACCTCCAAGAGCAATAATACCAAGACAAAAGACAAAAATGTATCTCTCACAAGAGAGTGAGTTGTGTTATGTTAAAATGAGAGGCAACGTCCTCTATTTATATCATCCTAATGACCTTTAATTAAAAAATAGGTCATTAAAACAGCTGACAAGGCCGACTAACAATATTACACTTGTTGTTTACATTAAATGCTAAAAATGTCACAATATGAGCTCAAAAGGGGGACGTCAGGCCCCTTTGAGGGAGACGTTGGCCCTTTTTGGGCAAGATCAACATCCAGGAAGCAAAACGTTGGCCCTTCTAGGGCTCCTGCAAGCTGCCACATTTGCCAAATGATCCCAGCACACTGCCACATGCTCCAGAAAACGTCCAGCTGCCTCAGGTGACGTCCTGTCCATCAAAAGCAATCGTCCCATCTGCAGTGGGTGATCCCCCCTAGGTCGGGCTCTGCCAAGGTGTCCTGGTGGAACATCCTTCTGTCTTCTTTGTGCAAAGGCTCCTCACAACGTTGTCTTGTCTCTACCATCCCAGCAACCATCTGATGGGCTCTTCAACCCCATGGAGGTCCGAGCTAATCATATCCCCATGTGTATCGATCCACTGGTACCTGTCCGTCGGGTATGGTCCTGCACATCAAAAACTATGCCCTCCATGGGCTCATCAGTCCTCGGGATCATAGCAATGTCAATCATATTTCATCATTACATTTATCAAATACATGCATGAAATCCCCAGCATATCATCTAAGAGCTCAAAGACATTACACAGATCTACTATACAAAGCTGAAGAAAACCAACAGAATAACCTATTGGGCTAATACCCACAAGAGAAGGAAAGTTTCCTTAGAGGATCATTCAAGTCATGTTTTATGAGGTGATATGGTCTAGGGGTGTCTAGTCACAATAAGACCAAGGGCAGGTGTTGTCTGTGGGTGCCTTTGTAGGAGGCGAGTTGTACCCGTCATGGATGCATTTTTTCCAAGCCCCTTTATTGCCTTTATTTTTTATTTATTGCTTTTCTTTCTTTTTTACTTCAAGGTCTGACCAGAGGACATTGCCTTGGCATGGTGACCAGAGCTAACAATGTTACCCACTGGTATCTTCACATAAATGATAAGGTTGGCTCGTGATGAGACCCCCTTTCCCTTGGCCATGCAACCAAAGGTCACTGCCTTGGCGTGGTGACCAGATAATGCAATGTCATATTGTTGGATACCTATGAACATAATGGGTCGGCTCGTGATGAGACCTCCCATCCTCTTGGTTAGGTCTTGTTTTGTTGTTTTTCTTAGGGTCCCTTCAGTTTCTTATCGAGAGGCCTTTTATTGCCTTCTTGGCGATCCCTGGGCGAAGCATCTCTAGGTTTCATTTCTTATGGATTTTGTCTCTTACCAGCTGCTTTCACCCCCTGGGCCTTTAGCCCCTTCTTCCCACAAGACAAAGTGTAACCCTCAAAAGGTCATCCTAAAGGCCGGACTAGGGGAATGGGATGGATGGATGGGAGATAAGATGTAAAATGATAGAATGGTGGGAGTGGGCGATGGCTTTGCAAACCCCCCCTGGTGGCTAACCAAAACCCATGAATACAAGCTTGCTAAATCACCCCGTTAATCACCCCAACAATGGTCAAGTGGATTAGTGTAAGATCCAAGCAGTTATCAGAAATGTAAGGAACCTAATGCATGTATAAGAAGGTTATAATGATCAAACATGACACATACCATGATACCTCGAACCAATTAACTCATGGAGCAAGAGTCTTCTCTGATGCAAGTCCAAGCCGATGGTGATGGAAGTTATTTCTGCTGACAGGACAAGTCTGGCGAAGAAGAAGAAGAATGGGCCCTCCAGGGCCCTTCTCAGGTCAATCCTGCTCTCGGTACTTCATGTCTAGGACCTGTGGGCCTCGAGACATGATCTCCTAGTTATCCCTAGATATCGGGGATAACAAGACCATGCTCCCATTCATGGGAGTGGTTGATAATTCAACCACTGGTCCTTTCTTCATTAACTGGTTTCTCTCCTTGGGATCCGAAGGAGATTTATTATCCCCATCAAGGGAAATTTGGGGTTATTAGATATAATGAACCCTCTCTTATAGTTTTCACATTCTTTCCTCTAGTGATATCATGGCCATTACTTTCAAGGCTTCACCCCCACTGTCAGTTATTAGCAACTCAAACAATAATACATTTACACTGCCCACATGCCTTAGCATGGTAATAATTATAAGCTGGGGAAAACAAGGGTGTTACAAGGGATTGTTGAAGTAATAAGTATGAAAAGAGTGTCGGGGTATGGGGTATATAAAGGTGAATATAATATGACTGTTAGGGTAAAGGATAGACATAGCCATTATAAATTAGTCGTTGTGAAAAAAGAGAGTTATTTTGTTATTATTAATAAGATAAAAATATATATAAAAGGTGAAATTTTAAAGCTAAGAGAATAGTTAATCAATAATTATTATTAAATAATAATATAGTTAATCAATAATAATTATTAAATAATAATCACTCCCCATGGGAACCTGCAACTGATGTCACTCCCACCCTGCACTTTCTCCTTTCCCCTCACCTCTCCATTAATGTCGCGGGAGATAACGGATCGTGAAGAGATTGAAGCAAGGCTCCATAGCATGCAGATGTTGGTAGAGCATGCCACCTCCCCACTTGAGATTCACTTCCACACTCCCGCACGTTCAAGGATTGCAGCCATAAGGGGAACTCAGGATGGGCAGAGCCCGATACATTGTCTTTGCCTCCACGGGAAGTTTTTGGGAATAATTAGTCTGTCTGGCGAAGGGATACTCACCATAAATGCAAGCCAGAATTTAGAGAGTAGCTACAGCAGGTATGATGGCATAGAAAAGGAAGAGGTAAGTATCAAGGCTCTAGAGCGCTATGAAAACATCGGCTCCTCCAGAGGACATAACAGAGATCACTACAGAGGCAAAATTGGATGTGGAAAAAGGAACAAGCTCCTACTTGAACTGGGTAGTCTAAGCATCAATTCAGCACGAAGAGAAGTGGCCATTGACAACATACCAATAGGAACTTCAAGAGGCTAGTGATTCACTCAAGACACTTACTTAGGTAGCAGCATCGACAACGTAGACGTAGACCTCACCAGCAAACTCAGGAAAGACTCAACAGCCAGAGTAATCGCTATAATGGATCAACGTCCAGGACAGGAAAAACAAAAGGAGGAGATGGTGGAAGACAATTTCTTCACCACCCAACAACTTTCCCTGAGGTTGGATTCTCACATCTCCACTTTAAACTTCACGATGGAAACCTTGTCGCAACATCGATCTTTGATCAACCAGCTCCAAGATGAGGTCAATATCCTAAGAAGGCAAGGCGAAAGAATTGAAGAATTGCATGGAACCAGAGCTCATAATTCCCTAGAGCAAAGCCAGAGCAAGGAGTGTGGGAGCAGAGTCAACCTAGTCCTGCCAGACCTGAACATTGCCCTAGAAACGCCATCAGAAGAAGAACGAGGCCCCGAGGAAAAGAGTCAGTAAGAAATGCAGACAATTTTTCAAAAATTTGTAAAAATGGCGATATGTCTAGTTAACTCTGAGTGGTAAGTATATCTAGAACAACATGTTATTCTAGCTTTCAACAGTGAATTTTGTGGACAATTCCTTGTAGTAAGCTTTCATAAATCCTTGTAGTTGGTCCCCTTTACCAACACCCCTTTTTTGTACTCTGTGACTTCGGTCGTGCATTTTTATATATATAAAAAAATTCAACTTTTGTAATATATATATATATATAGTTAATAATTATTAAATAAAAATATAGTTAATAATCCCCGGATGGGGTGTTAGTGCGGCCAACGTGGCAGATGACGGGAGCAGGCAGCAGCCACCAAGGCATGGAGCCACGTGATGGGCTCGTGCCACAGCCCGCCACCCTCCTTGGTGATTAAATGGTAATTACTGTGATGCGAAGGGGCATTTACGAAGCCCTCTCTCCCTTTTGGCGATTTTGTATGTTTTGGTTCACAATGCTGGTCACTCGCCTCCATTTGCTTCCCGCAGGGCTCATTCAGTCGCAGCAATGGCTTGACCCTGCTCGAACTCTCTGGTTCGATACCATCCCTGCTCACTCCCCGGCCGTACACCTTCACCGGGTGCTCTTAACTTCCTTAGCCAGTCGCACTGGGCACCTCATGACGCGCCCAAGGGGAAGATCGAGGAGGGGATCTCCTTGGTAGCCTCGTCGGCCCTCAGTCTCCCCTTCTGACTCGCCCTCCATTTGCTCCTCCCCCCGCCTTCAGTATGAGCTCTTCTCCGCTTCCTCTCATGTTCTGATGAACTCGCAGTTCAATTGCATGGCAATGGTCCCCAAGTCGCCAAGCTCGCTCTTGCGGCACCTTCTCAACCCTCCGGTGAATCCCACTGCCCCCACACCAGTCCTTGACCCTCTGGGCAACTTGGGCTGTGAACCTTCTCCTCACCGTGAGCCTAGGGAGGCTGGACAACAATTCACTAACTCCTTCAATACTGCGCAGTTTAGAGACAGCCTGGTTGTCCTTCACGATCTGGTCTTTGGAATCCGCCAGGGGGTGGAGGACCTCCATTACCGCCTACAAGATACAGATGCCAAGGTGGAGCTCTTTCTTCAGACTCTCTCCTCCATGCATGAAGCTTTCTCCTCAAACCCGGCCGAAACTGCTCCAATGGAGGAGCCTAGTGCAGCTACAGGTGAAGGTCAGGATGACGTGCAGCGCTCAGCAGAAAGGGAACGGGAGAAGTTTGGGCGAGAGGGAAATGCTGATGAAACTGCGGGCGACGTGAAAGCTGGAAGGCTTTGGGCAGACCAGACGACATATGTTGAGGAGGAGCCTTGGACAGAGGACCTCCACGCCACGTGGCCAGACTATTCATCAGGTGTCTAGTTCGATAGTGTTTTCAAGTCTTGTCAGTCCTCAAGTCTTAGATGATGAACAGTTTGCCGGTTACCTTTTTCTTAGCCTATTATAATACTTATGGTGACTCATAGGCTAGCTAGACTGGTTTCCCCTTTGTTGGGGCAGTCCAGTAACCTCAGCATGGTTATCTTTGTATTTTGCTACTTAGCTTCAGCTCTGGAAGGTTCCTAATATATATACTTCTTATTTACAAAAAAAAAAAAACAATATAGTTAATAATAATTAATTAATTGAAATTAGTTAGAGGCTCGGAATTGAAATATAATTGAAAATTAGAGTTCTTTTGTTATCATTAATTAATGTATAAAAGGCTGAATTACAAACTAAGATGATAGTTAATCAATAATAATTGTTGAATAATAATATAATTAAGAGTAATTAATTATTGGAATTAGTTAGAGGTTACGTATTGAGGACAAAAAAAAAATAATAATAATAATTAAAAATTAAATGATTTAGGAAAGTAGAAAATGGGTTAAAGAAGGGAACATGTGAATAGATGAAAAGTTGAATAATAAATTTAAAAGAATGGTTAGTTAATAATAATTATTAACTAATAATTATATAATTAATACTAATTAAAATATAATTACATAATAATTATAATTAATTAGAGGCTAGGAATAAGAATAATTGAAAATAATGGATTTGCGATGATTAAATTGAAAATTATGGATTTAGGAAGATAAAAATTATTGATTAGAGATTGGAATGACGAGAATTTCTGACAAAGGCAAAGGGTGGTTGCGCGGGAACGGATGAGGGAAAGGTGACACATGAAAGCCATAAGAAAGTTTAGTTTGATTGTCTGATGCGATGAATGATAGGTTTCTAGGATTGTCTAAGTTTATACTCGTCTTCATGGCTAAGTTTATACCCATATGAAGGATGAGGAGATTGTCAGATTGATAGGTGTGTGAGAGGAAATTGTTGAGCATGCTAATGAGATGCTATCTTGTAAACCACCTGCAAGGGTCTATGCATTGTATTTAAAGGAACCATGGCACAAGTTGCAAATTGAATGTTGTGTTTCACAAATCAAAATAGATTTCCAAAACCCTTGGAAATTTGTGAGTTATACTTTGAAATTACTCGAGAGAGGAGAAATCTCCTTTTCAAGATTCATTTGCACAATTGTGTTCCATAGTGGACGTTGAGATGGTTACCAAATCCTTATGTTGGAGACATGCTACCAACAACATTTATGTCTTGGTTGCAGAACAAGAACACAAGATTTATAGTAACAAAATGCTATAAAGTTGAGTATATGGAGGCAAAACTACAAATGAGAGAAGGGGCTAGATCCAGTGAAGTATGAAAAAATTACATTCAAATAATAGCAGATCCACTTGCCCATCCAGTGTTCAAGAAGAGATAGTTAAAATTTGCAACATAGTGTAGTAGACTTATCAACACTTCCAAAGAGGAGGTATTTAGGCATGTAGAGATAAGATGGCAAACATTGACAAAGGAAATACAATAGAGAGAACCACAATCATTGTTGGGACTAAGGACAAATCTTCCTAGAGCTGGTATATACATTGAATGCCTTAGGAGGATCACCTCCAACTGGATATGACTGAAATACGGGTTATTCCTCTTATTGCACGTGATTCCTTGCTTCAAGAGGTCAAGTGAACTAGACATTGACACTAAAAAGGCAACATGGAAGGAGTTGTAAAGTTTTCAAGATATCATGCAAAGGAGAAAGAGACCTACTCGATGACTTATGATCTTAGAACTAAATGTTATGTTGCACAAAAGGCTATGGAGGAGGGCATAGCTTTATAGGCACAACTTGTGCTCTACTCACTAAGAATGAGTAATATTCTAGGGTCCTCAGTAGCAAAAGTAGAATCCTCAACTATTAAAACATAGTCTCTAGCAGTAAAAGAAAAATCATCTATAACAATGGTAAAAATAGATTCATCATTAGCTACAATACCGAAAACAAAGTCATCGATACTCAAGTAAGAATCAAAAGTAACATAAATTGAAGTAGAATCAACAATTGTAGCAAAAGAGGTAGAATCAGTAGCAACAAAAATTAAAGTAGAATCAGGAACAACGACAAAGAAAGTAGAACCAAAGTAGAAGGATGATGAATTTGCTAACTAATCATTAGTCAACAGACAACCTTGACTTTCGTTCTCTCCCTTTTTTTTTCTTTTTGCATGAGGTCATGGAAACCTCTAAGTCAAGGGGTTTAATGGGCTCCTAAATTGGCTCATTGTATTCCCTTTTACATAACTAATTACCCCCATAACCTTGCATTTTATCCATTATTCAACCTAATATCTACTTTGCTGACCAATTCTATAGCTAATTACAATGTGTTGATTAATAGTTAGCAATGGTTTATTTTGGTCACATTTTATGAGATTGTTGTGTGAGAATGCTTGAGTTTTCCTATTGCCAACAAGTATGATGTGCTTGTTTATGATCCACTTTCCATAGATTTAACCCCTATGATTGTGGGAAAAAGTTATTTTGTTTGTTTTTCAGCCTTGGTTTTTCCTTTGATTCCTGTCCTAGCTACAACCATGGGAAAGGACAAGCAGTGACCATTTTTCCTTCCAACTCTGCAGCCAATACATACCCATCAATGCAATGAGGGAAGAAACACTTCTCTAATATAGAATTAGGCATCAATTGACTTTCCCTAGCAATCTGAACAAGGAAATAATTAGGGCTATGGAGGTGTGATCCATGATGATACAACACGAGAAGGGAGGAGATGACCAAGCACTTTGCAATGACCCATTTAAAGTAGCAAACCAAGGAGAAGAGTGGCACCATGGATTCTCCAACATACCACTTGTTCCAGTCCGAGAATGAGGGAGATGGCCACACACTCCACGAAAACCCATTTAATGCAATAGAGCAAGAGGAAGAGTGGTGCAATGAACTCTCCAATGTATCACTTGCTTCCATGCTAAAGAAGGATCATGCACCCTAGGATATCATTCCTCAACAAAACACTTTAACTACTAAGGAGGAAAATGTCAAATTTAGGGGTTAGACTGTAATGCATAGCCTGGAATTCCTCAACATTAATCCAAGGCTCTCTTAGTATAAGTATGCTCATATGCAATAGGTTTTCAAGATTGCTTGTAGCTAGGGTTAGAGAGCTACAAAATAGAGTTTGTAACCTTGAAGTTTTTGATGAAATAAATATTACCATTCTTATGAGTTATTTCAAGTTGTAAAGAAGGGATTTACCAATCTTCCTTAGGCAAGGCCCACTTTGAGAGGTTGTTGGCGAATGAACCTTCATATTTGAATTGCATTGCATGTGTAATTTGTGGTGTGGGTGTTTTCATCTCTATAGCTATAATGTTTTAGTTAATGTGATTGATTCCTTTTTCAGCATACCATAAACCTATGGTTGGTAGGGGATTTGTCGTTGTGATTCAATGCACTATAGAGTAAGTTAACTTTCCAGCATTGAATTTATCTTTTAGTATCTATTTCATTTCCATAGTGTTGAAGCTTTTTTACATTTCACTTTACTTTCAACAACATTGATTTGTTTTTTAGGGAACTATGTGGTTCTATAGCTCTAGCTAGTAAACCATAAGGCATATTATGCCTAAAAGACTTCCACTACAAAGTTCTAGCTCTCTATTGTAGGTCGCTACATAAAACTCATACAATTTTTATTCTTTGAAAAGAACAAAATACATATTTCATTCCATAGCTCTTATCTACACTTGAAGATTGCATAAACTTTGCATAGTACTCCACAAGTCTATGATTCCTTTGGTCAATAATTTAAGTGTGATTACTCGAGATTCAACAGGCTTTATTGTTGTAATTCTTGAGCTCACTAATGTACTTGATATATGTGGGCCTCACTTGATATCCCCTCTGGGTCATGTGCACTAAGTCTATGCGACTTTCTTTACACCGGGTACCATCTTTGAAATGAGGGGAAGTACCCAAGGATTTCTTTGGGATCTATTTTCAAAGGAACAAAGTATACATGGATATGTATGCATGTAGTTAAATGATTACATCATAATCAATATATATATATGTCAAATATACATGTCAATAATCAATATACATCACAAGTGTTAGCGATAAATCTTGTCACTGGTTTGAGAAGCACGCGGGTCTGCAAGTTGCACACAGTGCTCAAGCGCAGCTCAGGAGAATTCTTGTTTTTCCAAGTATCAAATCAAGCGAGCGTGCAAAGTCTTGCCATTGGCAGCCGAGATCCGTCCGCAAAGAAGATCAACGGTTATCGAGGTGTCGGAGCTGCCAATCTACTCAACATTTAGCAGCAGAGAAGTCTCTTCTCTTTAGAGGTTGAATACATGTCGTCCGATCCAGTGGCGCGTGTCGCAAGAGCTGGCCATCTCGGCGCTTCGCCCATCGCGATTCCAACATGCCAAGAATGACTCCCTTATTTTGCGAGACGCGAAGTGCCGAGAGCGCCCGGGAATTCGGGCCCACAGAAGTGCCGAGAGATCGGAACCGTCCGTCAGCAGAGTCGAGGATCGGGAAACTGAAAGCCCCGCACTCATGGCAACGGAAATCGCGATATCTCGATACGCGATTTCCCGACGGAGCTGAGAACCGTAGTGGGGGACAGGTGTCGGAGAGTCAATCCTTGTAAGGAGATAGCGCCAAGTGGCATTGGCATATCGTGAATCCGGAGGACGCGTGAACATTGACCTCGAAAACAACAAAACTCCGATGGAAGGCTATACGGCCGCGGGCATGTGGTAGAGGTCATTTGGACCAGAGCATAGTCAGGGGGCTAGCGCACAAGGAGCTATCGGCAATCAGAGAATCGCGACTACCGGGCATTTGTGTATCGAGGCATCAAAAACACTGAAACCCCGATAGAGGATCGGCCCAGGTCACACAAGAGGCGGTCATATGGATGATAGTATAGCCAGGAGGGCTAACCCATGTGCGCGCTCATCGGAGAATCGGTGATCGGGAATTCAAAGGGTCAAGAACTCTTGACAGCAGGAATCGCGAAACCCCGATCCCCGATACAAAGTCAGGGACGACCATGGTCAGATGCTGAAGGCAGCGAAGAGATTGGAAAGGACCTGTGGATCGGGTTGTTGCAGCAGTGTTTCCCAAGGAGATTCAAGGAGCCTTTCGGCTCAGCAGAAAAGGATAAGGAAGGTAGGTGAAGCCTCACGTCACCCATTTATTGCAGAGTATGGAGGTCACGGCCGGAGTTCACCCAGGAGGGTCCCTTTGTACCGATTCTCTGCAGAAAGGTCACACCGAGTCTTCAACTCGCCGAGAGAGCCTGAGTACGCCAATTCAAACATCAAAAGAGGCTCAGCTACCCCCTGGCGCGAGCCATGCTGAATTGAAGAAGCATATGACAGGAGTCCGGAGGACAGATTTGATTGAGGGAACGACCCCCATTGAAGTCCTGAGATACTGTTGCCAGGCGGATTTTGGCTGAAGTATATGTAGGCATTTTTTGCCATTTTGTAATCTATCGATGGTTGAGCAGAGCTCCCTGGTTGTAAAGTTTTAATGAAGCATTGTTGTTCTGATTATGTATGAACTTTGGAGACTTCTTGCCTTATGAATGCCAGCTTCTTTCATGCCTTTGTTTACACTGTGTTAGAGCAGCTCGGAATTGGAGGATCCAGTCGAGCTGTAGCTATTATAGGATGATGTTGTAATGGATCACTGTAATAGTTACGGAGCCTCTAGTCAGTTCCTGTGATTTCTTTGACGCTGAATAACTTGGAATTGGAGGATCCAGTCAAGTCCGTTATTCAGTTTCTCGAAGCCCTGAAACTAGGAGGATCCTGCTTTCGGAGTTTCTCCCCTACAAACCGCCACAACCTGTTGCTCACGGTTGTTTGTTCATCTTCTCCTAATTATTCCACCTGTTCATCTTTTAATCAACCCACTGGCTGAAGTTAGGATTCCAGACCTCCTCTATTCTTTATGTACCAGACTCAGTCCCTGAGTTAGAATGATCCCTCCTAGAGTCATTATCTCCATTTGATCACCCTTTATAAACAAATTGTGACATAAAACTGATGGGCGTTGGGCTCTGCTCCTGCAAGCAATCCAGGAGTGACTTCTGACGCTAACATTTTTGGCGTTGTTGCCGTGGAAAAAATTGAAGATTTTCCCTGGGTGGAACGACATTGTGCCTCTGAATCCGAAGGTGCATTGGATTATCAGAGCCTTTCAAGATTGCTAAGTTGTACCTGGCGACTCCATTATAATGACTCCGCTGGGAAGAACCTTCTCTGTTAATTGTGGATTTCAGAGGCAGGCATACATGGTCTCATCCACAGCTGCCTCTAGCTACGCCCGAAACAAATCCAGAGGCGACGCTCAGAAAGGTAAGGGCCTCTGAGGAAGAAGCGTCCATCACCGAACCAGGTAGTCCACCGTATCCTTCTGTTGGAGCTCCTTTTTCTCCTCCTCAGATTTTTGACAGGCCTATCTCTGCAGTTCTCTGTTTCTTGAATTTTGGGAGTGTTCCTGTTGAGTTTTCCCCTCCTGGTCTGGGACCAGAGGGACAAGACTTTGTCACTCCCCTCTCCCCTGAAGCTATACCTTGGCGCAGACTCAGGGCCACAGAAGATTTCCCCACTCCTGCGCAAGGAGGAGCACCTAATGACTGCAGCTCGGTAGCCTGTTCTTTGAATCACCTCTTGTTTCCCACCCCACTTCGAGATTTACCCTCAATAACCCCTTTGTGAACTCCTTCTCCTATGAGTTCTCCTCCACCTAACATCCCTATGGCTGGTGCTAATCCCCCTTTGAACAGAATGGATGCCATAGTCACTGCCAGATATGCTCCCTTAGTTCTTCCCCATCCTATAAATCCTCTCCCTACTGGAGATTACCTGAAATACATGCCCAAGTTCACTGGGGAAGGAGACTTAACTGCTGAAGAGCACCTAGCTGCTTTCTACAGTTATGCTGACAACCTCAATATTGAAAATGAGGATGTCTGGATGAGAGTTTTCGTCCAGAGCCTGGATGGTGAAGTGAGAAAGTGGTTTAGAGGATTGGCCCCAAGATCTATTGTTGGGAATGAGGCTTTGGATAGTGCTTTCTTGAGGCAGTGGGGAGATAGGAAGGACTTCATGTATTACATAACAGAATTCGGGACTTTGAAAAAGATGGAAGGAGAGTCGGTCTCTGACTTCTCCAAAAGATTTAACAAGATGTATAACAAGATCCCTGCAGAGATAAAGCCCTCAGAAGCCTCTGCCCAAATTTCTTATGCTGGTGCATTTGACCCTGATTTCTGCCTTTTGCTGAGAGAAAGAAGAGCCACCTCCTTAGCCCAAATGCAAGATGCGGCCATAGAAGTGGAATCCAATGTATTAGCAACTAACAGACTGAGGAACAAGGCCGACGCAGATAGAAGAAAAGGGAGGTCAGAAGCCTCAACTTCTGGATCATTGGCGCCTCACCCTCAAGTGGATGAGCTGACCAAGATGGTAAAGTCTCTATCTGTAGAGATGGAGAGGATGAGGATGGAAGGGAGGTAGGCATATAAAGGCCCTCAGATCGCTGAAAACAAGGGAGGTTTCAGGAGGCCAAATAATTTTACTCCCAGAATGTACAGAAAGAGAAGGGAAGAGACAGAGAAGACCAGAATATTCAGGCCCCTTTTCAAAACAATTTTGTGACAAGAAAGAGAATCATAGGAGCTCGATCTTGAAATCCACTGCATTGGAGACACTCCTCCTTTTCCTCATCTCACTCAGTCTGCATACGAGGAGTCTCTCATGGACAACCAACTGAATGAGCTAAGAAAGGGAGACAAGGCTAGCGGCGGCCAAGGCAGGTACAACCTAAGGTCTGATAAAAAGATGGCAGCGCCTGATATTCCTCAGCAGTCCATTAGAGCAGAGAGACCTACTAATGAAGAAGCAAATGATCACAGAGGTAAGAAAGCTCACCCCCCCTCCCCCATTGTCCATAATCATGTTCCTGAAATAAAAGAAATTCCAAAGCCTACATCTTCTTTTAATTTTGAACATGAGATTCAAAGGATCAGAATCCCTGTGCCCCTCACCGAGCTGATTAAACATGGCGAATTTAAAAAACGCTTCTCTGAGCTTTTACAATCTGAAGCCTCATGCCTTCCCTCAGACTCCATAAACCTCCAAGACGAAAAGCCAGCAGTTGTCCTAGGTCCCATGGTAGAAGATAGATATGACTCATCCCCTCCCTTCTACACCTCCTCGAACATACATGACAAAGTGTTGCACAACTGTTTGATGGATTCAGGGGCCTCTCACAACCTCATGCCCAAAACTGTCATGGAAGAGTTGGGACTAGAAGTTACTAGAGCCTATCATGACCTCTACTCTTTTGACTCCAGGAGAGTTCAGTGTCTTGGAGTGATCAAAGACCTAGTTGTGACCTTGTTTCAACTGCCCATGAAAAGTGTGGTCATGGATATCGTAGTAGCCGATGTCCCCCCCAAGTTTGGAATGTTGTTATCAAGATATTGGATAAAAAGACTGGGGGGAACCTTGTGGATGGACCTCACATATGCTACTATCCCAGTGTTCGGAGGAGAGCACAGAAGACTGTACAGGGAAGCTCAATTGGCCTATATAATCAGTGATGAAGCCAACCCCACCAACCATCCTATTTTTTCCTTAGACAATGATTTAGGCTCCAGTTTACTACAGCTCACCCATGCCCCAGAGCCGCCTCTGAGACTTAGAAAACATCCCACTGTTTCCCCTAAAGTTCCTCTCTCCATCACCCCAATCTGGAAAATGTTTTTTGATGGAGCCTGTTCCCGAGAAGGCGCTGGAGCTGGAGTAGTTTTTGTGTCGCCTGCTCAGGAAACCATATCTATGTCATACAAATTAGAATTTGAAGCTACCAACAATGTGGCAGAGTATGAGGCTCTTGTTCTGGGACTAAGGGCTGCGAGGGAAATGGGAATTCAGGAGATAGTAGTGTTCGGTGATGCAGAGTTGGTGGTCCAGCAGGTCAAAAACGCTTATCAAGCTAAGTATCCTTGACTCAGGAGTTACAGGAATGAGGTCTGGGACCTTGTTGACAGTTTCTTCTCGGCATTTAATATTTCTTTCATCCCAAGAGAGGAGAACACCTTGGCGGATTCCTTGGCTGCATCGACTAGCAATTTCAAAGTACCTCTGCCACCCAAATTCAGATATGACGTGGAAGTAAAATACAGACCCTCCATACCTGACAACGTCAAGCATTGGAAGGTATTAGAGGATGATCTTGAGGTCAAGAGGTTCTTGGAAACTATTGAGGAATTTTCAGAAATGCACATAGACCAAGATGTCGTCCCAGAAGAAGAGCCCGATGGAGGTAATCTTCTAAATAAGATTGCAGGGCGTGACATTGTACAGCTGCCCAGCAACCATATCCCCAGGGGACTCATTCCTTTGGAAAGGATTTTTGATAGTAACGATGTGTCAGTAAAAGGAAAGGTCTCGGAGGAGGGCGCTAATACTATTCAGTGCAACATTGGAACCGAGAGTGAGCCCAAGTATGTCAAATTGTCAAGAAGTCTGACAGGGGAGCAGAGGTCTAAATACATTGGACTCTTAAAGGGATTTGCTGATGTGTTTGCCTGGACCTACGAAGACCTCAAAACCTATGACACCTCTGTCATCGAACATAAAATCCCATTAAAGGAGGAGGCAAAGCCTTTCAGGCAGAAGCTGAGGCAGATCAATCCCATGCTGCTGCCTATCATGGAAAGAGAAGTGAAGAAGCTGCTTCAAGCTCAGATCATCATTCCACTGAGATATTCAGAATGGGTGGCTAACTTGGTGCCAGTAAGGAAAAAGAATGGAGAGATCCGACTATGTGTAGACTTCAGAAATTTGAACCGGAGCTCACGGAAGGATAACTACCCCTTGCCAAAGATGGAACATATACTGCAGAGAGTGATAGGAGCTTCCAGGATGTCTATGATTGATGGTTTCTCTGGCTACAATCAGGTCTTTGTTCTGCCTGAAGACAGAGAGAAGACAACATTCACCACTCCATGGGGCACATTCATGTATGCCAAGATGCCATTTGGACTTATGAATGCAGGGGCGACATTCCAGCGTGCCATGGACATAGCTTTTGTTGGGGAAAAGGACAAATTTGTGGTCGTTTATTTGGATGACATCACAGTATTTTCGAAATCTGATGTAGAACACCGTCATCATCTCAGGAAAGTTTTCTTGAAGTGCAGAAAGTTTGGCATTTCATTAAACCCCAAGAAATCCTTATTTGCCATGCAGGAGGGAAAATTGCTAGGCCACATAGTATCAGCGGAAGGGGTCAGGATTGATCCCAGTAGAGTTGAGGCGATACAAGCCTTATCGATCCCGAGGTCTAGGAAGGAGGTCCAATCTTTCCTCGGTAAAATTAATTTCCTAAGGAGGTTTGTGCCTGACTTTGCTGAAGAGGTGAAGCTTATAACAACCATGTTAAAGAAAGGAAATGAAGTAAGGTGGACCCCTCAATCACGGCATTCCTTTGAACAAATCAAGAAGGCCCTGACTGAAGCTCATGTACTGATCAGTCCTGATTACTTGAAGGATTTCCTTATTTTCTCCTTTGCCTCATCCGACACAGTGGCTGCTGTTCTATTACAGACAAATGACAGTGGGTTAGAACAGCCTATTGCTTATTTCAGCAGAGCATTAAGGGATGCCGAAGTCAAGTGTGACACTATGGAAAAACAAGCTTATGCTCTAGTGAAAGCTCTCAAAGCTTTTAGAACCTATATCCTGCAGTTGAAGATCATCGCCTATGTCCCCTCGGCTTCTGTTAAAGATATTCTTATTCGGCCTGACATAGACGGGAGAAGGAGTAAATGGATAGCCAAAATCCTGGAGTTCGATCTAGAAATAAAGCCCACCAAATTGATCAAAGGGCAAGGTTTAGCCAAGCTATTGGCTGAAGCAAATTGCCAAGCTTTGGGGATAAGTTTCATCAACAAATGCTCAGGTATTCAGCAGGATCGGCTATCTGACCTAGATCATCAAAGGGAGCCCCCATTAGCTCAATGTCCTTGGTATAAGGATGTCATATACTTTTTGCAGGAGCTGCGACCTCCAGACGGCCTTCAAAGAAGCAAAGCAAGAGCTCTAAAGCTCAAAGCAGTCAAATACTGCCTGATCGATCAAACGTTATATTGGAAAGACCCCCTGGGGGTGCTTCTAAAATGTATAAGTCCACCAGAGATCAAGAAGGTCGTAGCTGAATTTCACAGCGGCCTGTGTGGAGGTCACCATTTTTGGAGGGCCACAGTCCACAAAATCCTCAGGGCTAGATACTACTGGCCTACCATGTTCGTTGATGTCTGCAAAAGGGTCAGAGCCTGCATCAATTGTCAAAGATTTGCAGGAAAGCAGCAGCTCAGGTCTTTGCCGTTAAGACCAGTGGTGGTTTCAGGGCCTTTCCAGTAGTGGGGCCTAGATTTTATTGGAGAAATTCACCCCCCTTCTAGTGGGCAGCATAGGTGGATCCTGACTGCTACGGATTTCTTTACCAAGTGGATTGAAGCTATTCCCACCAGGAGCGCTTCCCACAAGGTAATCATCAGATTCTTGGAAGACCTCATCACGAGGTTTGGTTGTCCAAATAAGATTGTCACTGATAATGCAGTCGCTTTCGGGTCTGATCCATTAGCCAGGTTCTGTGAGCAGTTCAAGATTAAGCCGATTCACTCCACCCCGTATTACCCACAGGGCAATGGTTTAGCAGAGTCCTCCAACAAAAGTCTAATAAGGATCATCAAAAAGTTGTTGGAAGACAACCAAAGGGCTTGGAACTCGAAGCTTAAATTCGCCCTATGGGCTGATCGAGTGACTACAAAGAGAGCTACAGGCCTCTCCCCTTTCCAGTTAGTCTACGGAGCCGAAGCTGTCTTCCCTTCTCAACTAGCCATCCCTGTAGTGAAATTCCTCCAGGACCATCAGGAGGAGCCTGACGACATGATCAAAAGAATTCATCAGCTAGCAGAGGTCCAGCAGGCTAGGGAGCAGACGTTGGACAGGATCCAGGACCATCAGCAGAAAATCAAGCAGGTTTTCGATAGGAAGGCCAAAAAGGAGCGGTTCCAGGTAGGAGACCTGGTACTGAAATGGGATGCTCCTAAACAAGATAAGGGCAAACACAACAAGTTTGAAGCTCTGTGGATTGGGCCTTTCAGAATCTCCGAGGCTTTCTCGAACAACACATACAGGCTGAGAGATTTGGAAGGTGAAGAGGTTTTCGGCAGCCCAGTGAATGGGCATTTCCTGAAGAGGTGTTTCGTCTGAGCCTCCAGTGGCTCCTTTGTTGTAAATATTGTCTTTTGTTTCTTAGTGTTTTTCCATTTTATTTCTGCGGCCTAATAATGACTCCATAGCCCAATAGAAAGGCGACTGGAACTGGAGGAAGAGTTCTTAGAGCATCGCAGGGACGACTCTATCCCTCATGGAGCCTGATGTTAGCGATAAATCTTGTCACTGGTTCGAGAAGCACGTGGGTCTGCAAGTTGCACACAGTGCTCAAGCGCAACTCGGGAGAATTCTTGTTTTTCCAAGTATCAAATCAAGAGAGAGTGCAAAGTCTTGCCATTGGCAGCCAAGATCCGTCCGCAAAGAAGATCAACGGTTATCGGGGTGTCGGAGTTGCCAATCTACTCGACATTTAGCAGCAGAGAAGTATCTTCTCTTTAGAGGCTGAATACAGGTCGTCTGATCTAGTGGCGCGTGTCGCAAGAGCTGGCCATCTCGGCGCTTCGCCCGTCGCCATTCCAGCACGCCAAGAACGACTCCCTTATTTCGTGAGACGCGAAGTGCCGAGAGCGCCCAGGAATTCGGGCCCACAGAAGTGTCGAGAGATCGGAACCGTCCGTCAGCAGAGTCAAGGATCGGGAAACTGAAAGCCCCGCACTCATGGCAACGAAAATCGCGATATCCCAATACGCGATTTCCCGATGGAGCTGAGAACCATAGTGGGGGACAGGTGTCGGAGAGTCAATCCTTGCAAGGAGATAGCGCCAAGTGGCATCGGCATATCGTGAATCTGGAGGACGCGTGAACATTGACCTCGCAAACCCCGAAACTCCGATGGAAGGCTATACGGCCGCGGGCATGTGGTAGCAGTCATTTGGACCAGGGCATAGTCAGGGGGCTAGCGCGCAAGGAGCCATCGACAATCAGAGAATCGCGACTCCCGGGCATTTGTGTATTGAGGCATCAAAAACGCCGAAACCCCGATAGAGGATCGGCCCAGGTCACACAAGAGGCAGTCATATGGATGATAGTATATCCAGGAGGGCTAACCCATGCGCGCGCTCATCAGAGAATCGGTGATCGGGAATTCAAAGGGTCAAGAACTCTTGACAGCAGGAATCGCGAAACCCCGATCCTCGATACAGAGTCAGGGATGACCATGGTCAGATGCTAAAGGCAGCGAAGAGATTGGAAAGGACCTGTGGATCGGGTTGTTGCAGCAGTGTTTCCCAAGGAGATTCAAGGAGCCTTTCGGCTCAGCAGAAAAGGATAAGGAAGGTAGGTGAAGCCTCGCGTCACCCATTTATTGCAGAGTATGGAGGTCCCGACCGGAGTTCACCCAGGAGGGTCCCTTTGTACCGATTCTCTGCAGAAAGGTCACACCGAGTCTTCAACTCGCTGAGAGAGCCTGAGTACGCCAATTCAAACATCAAAAGAGGCTCAGCTACCCCCTGGCGCGAGCCATGCTGAATTGAAGAAGCATATGACAGGAGTCCGGAGGACAGATTTGATTGAGGGAACGACCCCCATTGAAGTCTTGAGATACTGTTGCCAGGCGGATTTTGGCTGAAGTATATGTAGGCATTTTTTGCCATTTTGTAATCTATCTTTGGTTGAGCAGAGCTCCCTAGTTATAAAGTTTTAATGAAGCATTGTTGTTCTAGTTATGTATGAACTTTGGAGACTTCTTGCCTTATGAATGCCAGCTTCTTTCATGCCTTTGTTTACACTGTGTTAGAGCAGCTCGGAATTGGAGGATCCAGTCGAGCTGTAGCTATTATAGGATGATGTTGTAATGGATCACTGTAATAGTTACGGAGCCTCTAGTCAGTTCCTGTGATTTCTTTGACGCTGAATGACTTGGAATTGGAGGATCCAGTCAAGTCCGTTATTCAGTTTCTCGAAGCCCTGAAACCAGGAGGATCCTGCTTTCGGAGTTTTTCCCCTACAAACTGCCACAGCCTGTTGCTCACAGTTGTTTGTTCATCTTCTCCTAATTCTTCCACCCGTTCATCTTTTAATCAACCCACTGGTTGAAGTTAGGATTCCAGACCTCCTCTGTTATTTATGTACCAGACTCAGTCCCTAAGTTAGAATGATCCCTCCTAGAGTCATTATCTCCATTTGATCACCCTTTATAAACAAATCGTGACATAAAATTGATGGGCGTTGGGCTCTGCTCCTGCAAGCAATCCAGGAGTGACTTCTGACGCTAACAACAAGAATGAATATATCTGTCAACTATTGCTAGGCCCAACACCATAGCCAAAGGCACAATAGCTACACCACGTAAGAATGACACTACATATTGATAGATATCTCCAAGATCTAAATGAGTCAATAACATCATGTTTATAAGATCAATATGTGGATCAATGGGCACAATAGGTGGTGTAGTAGGTGGATTAGTGGGTGCATTTATGGGTGCATCAATGGGTGGATCAATGGGTGGAGTAGTAGGAGCATCTAGTCGAGGAGGAGGAGACATCTCATCATCTAAATACATAGAAGATGAAGATGATGGACAAGCACATATCATAGCTCGTTGCTCCTTAGCCCTCGCCCTTTTGACTAGGACTGGAATACCAAAAATATGATATATCAACAATCTCATTTCTCAAGGAAGGCTTGCATAGATACCCATAAGCTCATGATCATGTGAGATCACTCTAAGTCAAACTAGTTGGATTCTATAGCTAGTCATCAAAGTACATAATCGATCTACAACTTAACAACATAATTGAAGATCTAATCGAATCTAGTGTGTGTCAGCTATGCACTCTTGGGTGGCTCATCGACCTCGACCATCTCTATGTCGAGGTGGGGAGGAGGTCCTCACCAACATACAAGCCAATACCTACAAAATACTAAACAACAATTAGACAATTTTAAAAAACATTATAACCAATATCATGTGCATTAAATACAACAAAGAACTTATGCAACTAGAATAATTAAAACACCACGATAATCTTACTTCTCTAGTCTAGTGTTTTGGTTACTGTAAATAAGATGTTATCACACCCCCACTAGTCCATCCTTGCATATGAATACTAAATAGGATTGAGGATGTGATCATCCTCACTACTTAACATCGCAACGACGTCAACACCCACCACCCTATGGCCACTCTTGGGCCACATTTGGCCCCATAGGTGCATGCACACATCAATCACGTACCCAAGAGGGTGGCAATGAAATAAAATCCTCTCTCTCTCTCTCTCTCTCTCTCTCTCTCTATGAAGCAAAGGGGAAGATCTACATAGAGCAATACAAAACTGTTGTAGAAGAACAACAGACCACTTAATTAATTTGGGCCACTAAAATAATCAGTGGTGTGGTGTGTTAGTTGTGTGATCATAAACACAAGAAGATAACCTCCACAATTCCAAAAGAATGTAAGCATAGTTATCCCCTAGTAACATAGAAATCACTTGGTCAATAACGTCTAGATTGACATATCTCTACGCATACACCAATTGGCCCTCTCTAATGGATACATAAACGCAATTTCATAGACGCATCCTTAGCAGCCAGGAGGGGGTTACGCACTGAGAAGTTTGAGGGATTCCACGTAGCAGTGGCAGACGGATACATGATGACATGTTTGGACATGATCCCAGACCTAGAGGTAAAACTAGGCAACTACACCTTGATAGACACTTTCTATGTAGTTGACCTATTAGATACAGATGCAATATTATAGGTATAGTGGTTATATTCATTAGGGGAGATTGGATTCAACTATCAAACGATGACCATGAGCTTCAGAGACACCAGTGGATCGAGAGTGGTACTGAGAGGTATGTCTACAGGATCACCACGAGTAGTATCGGCAAAACGGATGGAGCGGATCTTCCGTCACAGTGATGTGGTCTATGCAACAGAGTGTTTGATCACCACATGGAAGGATTCAGAGGGCAGAGAACAATACCATCCATAGATCAGAGAGCTTTTGAGGCAGTGTTTGGGCGGATACCACCAGGGAGACCACCAAATAGAGGATTTGAGCACACGATCGAGCTGGAGGTAGGGGCTACACCAGTGATCACTGCACCTTATATCATCCTAAGAGGTTCAAGGACGAGATTGAGAAAGCCATAAAAGAGTTGCTTGCAATGGGGCACATCAGGCCCAACACGAGCCCTTTTTCCTCTTCAGTCGTTCTGGTACTGAATAAGGATGGAACATTGCAGATGTGCATTGATTACAGATCACTCAACAAGAAAACGATAAAGAATAGGTACCCCGTTCCGTGAATAGATGAGTTGATGGACGAGTTGCATGGGGTAGTTTTCTTCACCGAGATTGATCTGTGATCTGGGTATCATTAGATCAACATCAGGGAGCAGGATATAGAGAAGACCGCATTCAGATGCCACTTCAGACATTTTGAGTTCTTGGTCATGCCATTTGGGTTGACCAATGCACTAACCACTTTCCAGTCTTGCATGAACCACATCTTCAGAGGACAATTGAGGAAATACCTTTTGGTGTTCTTCGATGATATATTGATATACAACAGGATGTGGGATGAACATTTGGCACATTCGGAGGAGGTCTTGAGCATTATGGAGGCGCATTCATTATATGCCAAGGAATCCAAAATCAGAGTTTGGCATGAGAGAACTACCGTACTTGGGGCATATCATCAGTGGGCAAGGAGTACAGGTTCATCAGGAGAAGATTAGGGCCATTTTGGATTGGCCAACACCCAAGAACCTCACATAGTTGAATGGATTCTTTGGGTTATGCAGTTACTACAGGCGGTTAGTCAAGGGCTTTTCACAGTTGGGAGCACCACTCACAAACTTTACCAATAAGGGTGCTTTTCATTGGACAGAGGAGTCACAATAGACATTTCATAAAATGAAGGAGGTTATGAACACATGCCCTGTTCTATCCCTTCCAAACTTCTCACGGCCATTTGTCTTAGAGTGCAATGCATCAGAGGTGGGGATTGGAGCAGTTTTGATGCAGGGGGACCACCCTATTGTGTTCGAGAGAAGAAAGCTCAACGAGTCAAAGAGACTCTATCCTATTTATGACAAGGAAATGCTAGCAATCATGCATGCCTTAACCAAATTCAGGCAGTATTTGGTAGGCAACAGATTTGTAGTGAACACTGATCAAAACAGTCTCAAGTATTTCCTGGATAAGAAAGACCTCAATGAGAAACAACAGAAGTGGGTCTCAAAGATCCAAGCCTTTGACTTTGACATTGAGTATATCAAGTGAAAAAGGAATATCATAGCAGATTCCTTGTCCAGGAGGCCAGCAGGGTGTTCAATGATGGACGTTTGTATAGATTGGAAAGCTCATTTGTTGGTGGAGTACTCCAAAAACAAATTTGCTTGTGAGGTGATGGATGGACAGGTAGTTGATGATAGATACCGGGTTCTTGATGACGTCATTTTCTACAATGACCAGATCTACTTGGTTCTAGAATCTACCCTAAAGGGGAAAATTCTGAAGGTGTGTCATGATTCGCCTACAACAGGGCATCAAGGGTACTTCAAAATGTATAGGTAGATCAGGGAGAGATTCTCATGGAAGGGTCTCAAGGATGATGTGTCAAAACACATCCGGGAGTGCACGACTTGTCAGCAGAACAAGTCCAAGCAGACACACCTCGCAGGGTTTCTACAACCTCTACCCATTCCAGAGTAAAAATGGGAGAGCATTTCTATGGATTTCATTACAGGCCTTTCTCGAGTGTAGGGCAGAGACTGTATATTTGTGGTGGTCGACATGTTGACCAAATTTGCACATTTCTTCGCCATACCCACGAACTACAAGGCCATACAGGTAGCAGAGTTTTTTTTTAGGGAGGTATTCCAGTTGCATGGTTTACCCAGGCATATAGTCAGTGATAGAGATGGGCACTTCATCAGCATGTTTTGCAGGAGCTTTTCAGGTTGACAGGCACATAGCTAGCTACGAGTACCAACTACCACCCACAAACAGATGGACAGACAGAGATCGTCAACAAATGGGTGGAGGGGTACTTGACGAACTATGTGGGCGGGCAACAACGCACATGGGTGAGATGGTTACACATGGGTGAGTATTGCTACAACACAACTTACCATATATCGATCAGGATGTCATCGTTCTGGGTATTGTATGGATATGATGCACCCTCCTTTATGGAGACTATGTTTGGAGACAACAGGGTCCCGGGGGAAAAAGACTGGGTGGAGGAGAGTCAAAGGATTTTGCAGGTTGTGAGGGAGAACTTGCAGATGGCTCAGAACCAATAGAAGATCTATGCAGATCGACAGAGAGTCGAGCGTAGTTTTGAGGTAGGTGATTTGGTTTTTCTGCGATTACAGCCATATAGACAGTCTTCCTTAAAGAGGAGCGGAGCAGAGAAGTCGAAGTTGAAGTTTTATGGGCCATACAGAGTCATCAGGAGGATAGGCGAGGTGGCATACAAGATCGAGCTACCGGAGGGTAGAAAGATTCATAACGTCTTCCACGTCTCTTATCTTAAAAAGGTCGTGGGACAAAAGATTGGCATTTCAAAGGAGTTTCCACCCTTGGATGAGGAGGGTCATTTGGATCTAGTGCCGGAGGAGCTACTAGAGCAGAGAGAGCGCAGGTTGAGGAGAAGGATCATCAGGGAGTGCTTGGTTAGATGGAGGGGTCTTCCAGTGGAGGATGCCACATGGGAGGGATAGCATATTTTGCAGCACCCAGGATTGATGTTGCTTGAGGACAAGCAATCTTGACAAGGGAGGACTGTGATGTCTCGTTCCCAAGAGTAGGCCAGCAGGGAGTGACTTAGTAGTCTATGTGTTCCCGTAGACTATAATCAAGCACAAACAGGGAACAAAGGGACAAATAAGGGTGATTTGGTGGCTAAACAATGAATTAAACGAAAAAACATAGGAAAAGTCACTTAAGCCTAAGTCAAAAAATAATTAGAACAAAAAGGTGTTAAAGGGGGACTTGATTAATTAATTACTCACCTTAGGAGGAAAAGCGCCTAACTTAAGCGAGGTCAATGGTGAATTAGATCGAGAAGAGTATAAAGGGAGGAATTCGACCTAATTCCTCATTATGCATTGTTATGATTTGATTTTGAGGGTTCCCAGAGGAGGAAGAGATTTGACTTCTACTGTTTTGTGGATTTCTGGAGGAAACCACCACCATTGATCGATTTCGATGTTGAGAGACACACCCTAGCCCATAGGAGATACCATCCAGGTATTTCACCGTGCTATTCAGAAATATCCAGTTTGCAGTGTTGCGCAACTCAGCCAGTGAGGGTGCAAGGTCAGATAGAGGGTTTGTGTAGATGCATGAGATCAAAGCTCGGATTGCAGTTTCCTTCCGACCCATTTGAGATCCAACTAGGGATCATAAATTGAGCCACTTCCCATCATATTCGAACAGTGGAATCCTTCAGAGCACATCATCCAGCCATCTAGGGCACAACTCTTTTAGAAGGACAGTTGGGGTTATAGATGGAGCATCAGAGAAGATATGGGGAAACCCTTCCGACCGAGTTCGTCATTTGTCGGGGTGAACGTTTTGAGTCCTATATCAACCAATTTCGTTGGTGGAATCATTTGTACGCATCTAGAGAGTCTGAGGGGTGCGCAGACCCCCAGGGGACGAGACCCAGAGCATCAGAGGACATATCTGCCATCCGACAGTCACCGGGATCAGTCTAGAGGCCATGGCACTTCTATTGGGACAATTTCCAGCTCATTCTGACGGGTATAGCCTTCCAGACGAGTTTTCCAGTTTGTAGCAGTTACCGTGCCTCTCCGGAACCGTCGATTTTGCCAATCTATCCGTGCATGCATCGGATTTGCCTTCATCTTCTGATCACAGGTATTTTACGTTATTTGCTTGTATTCCAGTGACAATCCATGAGATATAGCTTATGACTATCTTCTACATTTCCAGTATTTCATTGTATTTCCATGCTTGAATCTCATAATACATATTATTGGGCGGTTGATGTTCCTTATTTCCGCATGCATCATATATATAATTGTTTAAACCATAATGTATAACATGCACATGCAACAACCACAAAACATATCAAGCACATAACTAAAACGCATCCAAAAACCCCTATAGTATCAGATAGGAAGATAAAGCGCATCCAGAAACCCTCAGAGTGTCAGATCTGTGAGACAGAGCACTAGATCCGTAGTAGATATCTAGATCAACTAGATCAGGGATATTTCAGTAACATCATTGTATGGTGTTATTAGTCCTCGTCGATGCATTGTAAATAGTTGGCACATCTCCTTGAATGCGGGTGATAGAGGATGTCAAGGCGCATGCGTGGGAGCTGGGATGAGGGAGCCAACTCCACACCACGTGGATCCCCCTCCAGTAGCACCTCATGGGAATTAAATCCCCACACAATTCAAGGTTGAGGCCATTCAATTCCATGGCTCTTTGACCTCTGCTCAGGTTTACTATCTGTACAATGGCAATCATGTTGATTATGTGTTGGATATGGGTACCTTCGGCAGATGGAAACAATCATTCTCACTTTGGAAGTTTTTGGTGTTGGATTTACTCTGTCTAGACTCGTTGTTGCGCTCCTATTCGACATCTTTATGAGCTTAATTCTTTCGGGTGGTTCACATCTCCAAGCTCTGTGTGTTGTTATTTTATTGTGTTAAGCCCAAACTAGGGCGACTTTACTTTCCTTGCGAGAATGTGTATTCAATAGAGAAGCTTTGGTCGTCTGCCTCCCGAAGCGATTGTGCCTAGAAGATTGTGTGCAACCCCCTGGTGTGGAAGAGGTGGTCGTGGCCGTGGCCGTGGTCGCTCTGGTCATTCTGGCCTCAGAGGAACGATGAAAGAAGGTTATTATAACTTAGTTCCTAGGCATCTAAGGGACATGTTGAACGTATGGGAAGAAGAAATCGTGGTTCCACAGTTAGCTAGACAACGGGCTCGAACTCCCATGAAGCATTATTGGTCTGTGAAGAACATGCTTGCCCAAGTTTTACTGTGTTCTCCAGGCATCCCACTGGAGAGTAAATCCTCTCCAACCTCTTCTCCTTCTACTCATACCTCTTCTTCGGAGTGCCCTTCTCTTGCTCCTGAGCCCCCAAAGTACCAAGACCCACATCGAGGAAAGACTCCCCAAGAAGCTCAGGTTATGGTTGGAATTGGGAATACTAATGTTTACAAAAGGAAGCATGTTGAGCGCCAATACCTGAAAGGCCCTTCTTCATTCCGCAAGCTCGTCAATCTACCTACCAAGGAATGCAAGGACAACTCCTCCAATGCAAGAAAAACCAGGAAAAACCAATTATCAAGGAAAAACCAGAGGATGCAGCCTTCAGTTACCCTCTCAAGTAATCTTCGGTTCGCCTAGTTTCTTCTTTTATGGTTTTGGTTTTCATTATTAGCCATTTGGCAGACAACTTAGCTAGAATTTTGTTTACAACAGTTGTTAGGCAATCCATTTTCAAGTATCATTTTTGCCACTGTATGCTTGGTTTCCCACTTATGGGCGGGCTTTTAAACGTAGTCTTTGAGCGCCTAGTTTCCCTTGCATGGGCAGGCTTGATGTTGATAGTATATTCCTATTTTGGATTTGAATGGGGGCTTGGTTCTCTTTAGCCACCTTGATACTTTGAAGCTCTCTTGATTGTATTTTTAGTTGTACTGTAATAGATTAAAGCTCTAGAACTTACAAAAAAAAAAAATAGTTGGCACATCCAATATGCCACACAAAGCACCAAACTAATATGGATGCCTCGATAATAGTGTGATGTGTCATATACACATGCATTTCCATTGTGAGAAAATGCTATATTGTAATTACTGATGTGCATAAAATAAACTATATCACTAAAAATATTGCTACTAGTCCACATTAGTGCACCGCATGTTATACATGCATGTAAATTTAGCACGATGATGCACCAATGTGATCAAGTAGCATTGAAGACAATGTGTTGAGTTATCCATATGAGCATGACATACAATGGTAAACTTGCCTACATTTTGTGGTGCATGTGAGTGGATGTTACATCCTGTGAACAATGCTTCATAACATTCCTTGCCATATCAAATATTGCAATAAATTGTTGTGTTGATCATATTCAAATGTCTTGTATGAGTAGAATGTCACATAACACCACCAATAGTGTAGCCCATAAATGCATTTTCATGTGGCAGACAAAGTTATAGAGGATCATGTCAATGACCATTTTTTCAAAAAAATGGAAAAAGTGAATATTCAAACTAAATTAGAGAACAAATGTTGTGAAAATGTGAATTATGATATAGCAAAAAATTTACATGATCTTGTCTTCACCATAGAGGTATGGTTGCAACGACAAATATATATATATATATATATATATATATATATATATATATATATATCAATTTGAATGGGGTGGGGGATGGGGTGGTGGTTGAAAAAATACAAAAATGCAATGGAATCCACTTTGGATGAGGATTGCCAATGAAATCAAATAATTCAGAAACACGTGACAATAAGGTGCTTGTAGGAGAACAAACAGAATTGGTGCTTGAAGGTGTTGGAAGCATTAGTGGATAGTGAAAATGAAAAAGTAATTTGGTGTGTGTGTGTGTGTGTGTGCGTGTGTGTATCCTGAGGTAAACCACTTAGGTAATTCCCCTCATTTTGATGATGGTACCCAGGGTAAACCCTATATTCTTGAAGGCACAAGGTTGTTGAGCACACACTTATACTGAGACTGGGGGGTGAGTCAGTATAAGGCTATCTTTTTTTCTTACATTCATAAACCATAATGAAGTAATCACATAAATATAACAACACAATATTTAACGTGGAAAGCCTTTCAGGAGAAAACCACAAAACTTATTTTTATTAATTTGTAGGCACCAACCTATTGGAGACACCAATCCCTGCTGCCTTTTTGTAGGCACCGACCTATAGGAGACAATGATCCCCTCTGATGTTTGTAGACACCAACCTACATGAGACACCAATCCCCTCTGATGTTTGTAGGCACCGACCTACAAACATCATACACCAACCTACATGAGACACCAATCACCTTTGTTGTTTGTAGGCACCAACCTATAGGAGACACCGATCCCGACAATTGTTTGTTATGCAAGACCAACCTACTTACAAGTTCTTCATTTCCATTTCCTTCATTTGTCTGCTTGTTGCTTCTGTCTTCACCAAATCTGTTCTACGCTTGTTACTTCAGCTTTCACCGGATCTGCTTTGCACTCGCTACTTCTACTTTCGCCAGATCAACTCGTCACTCACTCCTTCTACTTTTGTCAGATCTGCTCAATGCTTGCTCCTTTTGCTTTCGCTCTACCTTCACTAGATCTTCTTGCTTCTACTTCTGCCTTATATATTCCTTTACCAATTTTGCTTGCTAGAATGTCAGATTTATTTGCTAGAACACCAGATCTGATCTTCATTAATATTTAATCGTCACTTCTTGAATGATATTCAGTCGTCACTCCTAAAATGGTATGCATAAGAATATTACATTTTCGCCCACACACTTTTTTTCTCATAACCCTCTTCTCCATTTATACTTTACCATAAACTTTACATGAAAAGTCATGTTCATTTGAAAAAACACGATTTTTATTAAATAATAATTAATTTTACCTATTTTTTAAATTTTTAATTCACTTTTTAACATACCATGGGTAAAATACCACCATGGGTTTTAAATCCATGTGCAAATACCATGTGCACTTTCACTTTTAACTTTTTTAATCCATTTTCATGTTTGCTCCACTTTTACGTAAACTCCACTTTCACTTTTACCCCTCTTGTTTAATCCACTTTCATGTTTACTCCACTTTTACATAAACTCCACTTCCACTTTTGTATTTATTAAATTCACATTTATATTTGAATACTTACTTACCTTTGACATCAATGACAATAATTTATTCAACAATCTGCCCCTTTGTCATTGATTGCAACCCTGTACTAAAAAGCGCGTAATCCTCTAGAAATAGAAAGAATTATCCATTTTCTGCAACTCTCCCTATCTGTAATTCTCCTCCTTTGACATCAATGGCAAAGTTATGCTCCCCCTGAGTTGTGCTTCTTTATTGACAAGATGAGAGGGATATCACTCCCGGCTTCAAATGTTTCTCTTGTAAGGGGTTTGGTAAAAATATATGCAACTCGTTCCTATGTAGTAATGTATTCTAGCTTGACACTTTGCTTGACTACCTATTCTCTTAGGAAGTGGTACTTGATGGGAATATGCTTCATCTTTTTCTGCATTGTTCCTTTTGTTGTGTTGCTTCCCCTTAAACTGTGTTTTCTGAAGTAGCTCCCCTTGTGAATGTATTATCTTTTCTTGTTGTAATTATTGATTCTTCTGTGTTTTATCGTCACTCTCTTGAACTGCTCCTCTTTATACTTACTAAAAAGATGTCAAAGACTTGCTAGATGTTTCAATATCACATTACTATTAGATATTCACAACTAATAGGATTGGTTGCCTTCAACATTTTATCACAATCTACTGCTAAAAAATGAATGGTTTGTTGATGTTCAAGAAAAAATGTCCATCTTCCATGTGCTTTGAATCTTCAAGTTGCTATGTGCCTTCATAGCTTCTAAAGGATCTTCCACTGTCACACATATGTTGTTGGTATGGTAGTGTTTGAATGTCATTAAACCACCATCCAATTGTCCTTCAAAAACACTTTCCTAAACATGGTCAATGATGGTCACAACATATATAATATCCATGTGGATTTGTCTTTTATTTTGCACAGTAGATACCTCAAACCATGCCAACTTCCAAAGTTCCATACATCGCTCACAAAGGCATCTGAGGTTTCCTTAAACAAATGTGTAGAGTTGTCGTCAAATTTCATTCCCAACTGTCAAAAATCCTTAAAGGTCTAAAGAAGGAATGTTCAGAATACTGAATGAGAATTGTATGCATGTTGCCCATAATATAATGTCCTCCACTTGCACTTTTTTTGTCATCAACACTGTCGGCCCAATTTGCATCTGTATATACCGTTAGAGTAAAATATTCACCTCTTGAGTACCATAAGTCAAAGTTTGAACATTGTCACCAACAATGCAAGATAATTAGTCTTTGTCAATCTAGACAGTCTATGTATCCAACATAAGCAATGGTACATCTCCAACAATAGACGAACATGGTTTGGTTGGTCTCAACAAATTCAAGTCGATTCAACAATAAATAGTCAAATCAACAAGAAGACATCAATTGGGTTTGCATATCAACAACTTCAAGTATTCTCCCTATAAGGGATCAATAAGTAGCAGCAATAGTTATTGTTGAAACTTTCAGTTGATAGACAACCCAGTTGAAACTCCAGTCGACTATCATGTCGGGTTGATTCTCAGTCGACCAATTCCATGGAAATCATCAATAAGTAAGAGGAACATTGCACGACTGTACAACTGATGATACACAACGATATGAAGTCCTCAAACATCTAGTCAAATGATTCCACGACCATCCATCAATCCAACCACAATCTATCCTATTAGTCAACACTAGTCCACAATTCTAACTTTCATGTCTATTCTACAAAGATTTGAAAGCATGATTTCCATTCCTTCGATTTTTATGGTGAGGATGATGATAGGGCACATATTTTTCCGCTAGTTGATCAGAGGAGGTAGGCTCATAATCATGTTCATTTAAAGGAGTATAAAAACCTGACATATCAACAACAATGTCATCTTTAACAACATGCTCAAATGTTGGCATGTGAGGAGCATGTAGCTCATCAATCTATTCGACACAATCAACAATAGGTTGTTCTTTTATAAAACCAATATGAACTCCTCTTGCAACAAACATAACTTCTTTGGTTGCAACAAGGCTAGGTGTAGGTAGGGAGGCAACAACAACATCATATCCAAGACCAATCTTAATGAATGGAGACCTTTGACAATTGATGATATCATCTAATATTTAATAACTCTTTTCAAACTTCAAGCTTTTGTTCAACTGAGCGGTTGACTTTTCCAAATCCTTTCTTAAGGAAACAATCTCAGATTCTAGCTCTTCACAATTTTCTTCATTTCTTTAGTTAGATTCTCACCACTTCTTCTGTCCTTCTTGCCTCTTCTAATTGAACTTTTAGGCTTATGATAATCTTTTATGATTCTTCAAGGTTTTGTGACATTTTGGTTTTTGAATCACGATCCTCTTCTTCATATTTTTGCAGTTGCTCCTTTTGTTTCAAATTCATTTTCCTTAGCTTCTTTATCTCACTTAAGGCACATATGAGTTCTTCTTCAAGATCCACTTCTCCATCTGTTTCAACGTTTTCCTCTTCTTCTGAATCCATCATTTCTTTCCCTTTGTCTTCATCAATATTTGTTTTGATTGCCATAAAAAGAGTTTCTTCTCTATCACTATCAGAACCGCTTTCATTGCTTTCTTCAGATGAGTCACCGACCCCTTTTGAGTAGAGGCTCTTCTTCTGCTTATAAGAGTTCTTCTCTTTTTCATGCTTGTCCTGTTTGTGGCTATTTTTGTGTTGATGATGTTTGTTCTTTATGTTATAGTCTTCTCATTATCACTACTTTCATTTTTCGCATATGGACACTTAGCAACAAAATGTCCTACTTTTCCACAATTAAAGCAATTAAAGGGAAACTTACATTTGTATTTGCCATATCCCTTTTTGAGTTTTCTCACAAAATTTGCTTCCTCTACATCTAATTCACAGCTAGAGCAATCGCTTGATTTGTGCTCTTTGTTCTTCATCTTCTTTGAGGCTTTGAAAGTTGCTTCCCTTTTTTATGGTTTTTCTTTTTCAATGCTCATTTCATATGCATTAAGGATCCCATGCAATTCATCCATTGTTAATTGATCAAGATCCTTCATTTCCTCAGTGGCAGAGACTTTGGCATCAAATATTAAGGGGAGTGACCTCAACACCTTTTGCACAATCATTGGTTTTGCAACTGTTTCACCAAGTCCTCTGATGGTGTTGACAATTTTGTCCACACGAAGGAGATAGGCTGCAACATTTTCTTCGTCTTTCATCGTCAGACTCTCGAACTGTCTTCTATGAGTTTGGAGCTTAGCGTTCTTGACCTTGTCATCGTCTTCACAGATGTTTTGAAGTTTGTCCCAAATTTCATTTGCTGATTTGCAATGCATTACTTTAACAAAATTTGATTCTGATAGTCCGCACAAGATGTCGTTCATGGTTTTTGCGTAATTTTCACTAGCCTTTTTTTTTTCCGACCATATTTGTTAGTGGAGTTTTTGGGGCTATATAACCAGTCACAATCGATTTCCAAATATCAAAACTAAGGGCCATTAGATATATTCACATCCTTATACTCCAGAAGGCATAGTTTGTTCCGTCAAACAACAAAGCCTTATTTGTAGATAAACCTCCCTGATCAACCATGTGTGCTCCCAAGATCTACCTTCCAGTGGTTAGACTATTTCCAAAGGAACCAACTCTAATACCGATTGTTGATCACACACTTATACTGAGAGGGGGGTGAATCAATATAAGGCTATCTTTTTTTTTTAACAATCACAAACCATAATGAAACAATCACATAAATATAACAACTAGACAACACAATATTTAACGTGGAAACCCTTTAGGGAAAAAACCCCACACAGAAAAATTTAATCAATCTGTAGGCACCAACCTACAGTTACAAATGTTTGTAGACACCAACCTACTAGAGACACCAATCCCCATTGCCTTTTTGTAGGCACCGACCTACAAGAGACACTGATCCCCTCTGTTGTTTGTAGGCACCAACCTACAAGAGACACCAATCCCTTCTTCTATTTGTAGGCACTAACGTAGATGATACATCGATCCCCTCTGTTGTTTGTAGGCACCGACCTACATGAGACACCGATCCCCTCTATTGTTTGTAGGAATCGACCTACATGAGACATTAATCCCCTCTAATGTTTGTAGGCACTGAACTACTGGACACACCAATCCACACAATTGTTTGTTTTGTAGGCACCAACCTACTTACAAGTTCACGGGTTCTTCATGTGCACTTCCTTCACTAGTCTTCTTGATCTTTGTGTCTTCACCAAATCTTATCTATGCTCATTACTTATGCTTTCTCTAGATCAGCTTTGTGCTCACTCCTTCTGCTTTTGTCAGATCAACTTGGTGCTTGCTCCTTCTGCTTTCATCAGATCTGCTCGACGCTTGCTCCTTTTGCTTTCGCTATGCCTTCATCAGTTCTTATTGTTTCTACTTTTGCCTTAGATTTGCCTTTACAAATTTTGTTTGTTAGAACACCAGAGTTATTTGCTAGAACACCAAATTTGATCTTCACTAATATTTAATTGTCGCTCCTTGAATGATATTCAATCGTCATTCCTCAAATGGTATGCATAAGAATATTACATTTTCACCCACACACATTTTTTCTCATAACCCTCTTCTCCATTTATACTTTACCATAAG
>ML782126.1:670888-682143 GCA_009831015.1 Picea engelmannii | reverse complement strand
CAAAAAAATATTTCTAGGATCATGTATCCATTTGTTAGTCCAAACATCCTTTCTATGCATAGGAATAACATATCTTTCATTATTTCTATCAGATCTACTCAAATCAAACCTTCTTTCATATAGTTGTGCCCTATTGTTCAAGCTAGGACAAAATTTATCAAACATACCTAGATCCATACTTTAGAAACAAAAATTTCCACCTATCTCACTTCTAACAAAGCACAAAGCTTACACATCTTACCTCTTTAATAAAAAATTCACACTTTTACCTTTAACAGAGCACAAAGATTTCATATTTTACCTCTTTTCTTCAAATCTGACCCTTCTTCTTGGCACAAAGCTTAAGTAGAATACTGTGCACTAGGGAAACAGATCTATGCATAGATCTTTCACATTTTTAAATCAGATCTTCGCACAAAGCTTCTTCTTCTTTAGTTCCTAGCAATCACACTTTTAGGTCTAGATCTATGCACAAAGCTCTCTTTTCTTCAGTTCCCATCAATCACAGTTTCAGGTCTAGATCTATGCACAAAGCAGTTCCCATCAATCATAGTGTCAGGTCCTAATCTACGCACAAAGCTTTCTTTTCTTCAGTTCCCAACAATCACAGTTTCAGGTCCTAGCATCGGAACCATTTGTTGGCACAGGGGCAGAACTAGGGTTCAATGCTAAATAGCACGCCAACAAAACCCTAACTACTGGCCCTTTCGGCAACACCTGCAAAGTAGATGAAGTCTCACCTGAGGTAGAGGCATGGGTGGTTGTAGGACTCATATGTCTGCAACCTTAGCTAGGACATAGATCTATGATTGTAACACCTTAACAAAGCACTTAGCAATATAGTTCATCAATATTTAACCAGTGTCTACTTCGCAAATAAAACCCTACTTATAGAGCATCACAGTATTCAACCAGATCTAGCATCTAGAAGCACTTAGCATAACAAAACAGATCAGATCTAGCAGATTCAAGCACTAAGCGCATTCACATAGGTCAGATCTAGCATTCACTCTCATTGTTCAGCACTAAGCTACCATATTAGATTCATCTATCATCTAACAGTGCACTAAGCATTCAAGCAAATAAAAAAGAGAGCAACCATGAATCACAAATCATTCACAACACAGGATATATGTGGTTCACCCCCACCCTGGGGATACGTCCACCAACTCTTTTCCTTCTTTGCTATATTCTCTCAATCTTCTACATGCACAGAGCCACAAAATCCTACTCCACATAGGACAGGAGATTTGTGTGCACTCCACTAGATCTTTCATCCCTGAGTAGATCTAGGCACAGAGCCTTACACATCCTTTTACAGTCACTTGCACTCAGCCTTGCAAGTTCCACATAGTATGCACAAAGCACTTATACTCATCACCTGCACTTAGCACAACTTACCACTGACTAGTCACTCGCACTTAGCACAACTTACCGCTGACTAGTCACTCGCACTTAGCACACTGGCTTCTTCTTATATCACCTAGACTTCTATTTATACATTACAAAATAGGCCTACGCATCGGTAAACCCATGGGCCGAAATCCCCATACTTGTTACATTATCCCAAATCCAAAAAAACCCTAAAAGGGGGTCGAGATCCAGCTATCTTTGCTTCGACCTGCGCTCCACCTTCGACAGCTTGTTGAAGTCCCAAAAGTAGGTCAAACATGACCAAGGATCCTCAAAACTTGGTCAAGGCCCAACAGTTAGGGAGTGCTTAATTCTAGTGTTGTAAAATTTATCCGGGGGCCCCCTCTAACACATGGGATAAACACAAGGTCGTGTGAGAAAATGCAGCGGAGATAACCCCTCCAAAGTCAGACTGAACATAGTGGGGAATGCATATTGAGGATCTATCTTGGGAGTACTACCGACTTCATTTTCCTATAGAGCTTCGTGGACCTTGAATCCATTCGAGATCCTCTATTGTATTCCGGACCATTTTCTCTCGATTCCCTTGATAGGTTTCGAACTTTTTTTCTTACTCATTGTGATCCTCCCAGCTGTCGATTGTACCCGCCTAGTGACTGACTGCGAGCTAGCAAATTAGTTTCCCATATTCTAGAGACTCACACAGGTGATTGCCGGGGTATACCGTGGTACCTGGGGAAAATGTCGAATCATTCTTCGCAGAGTATACCTGGAGGATGCTTATGTGTTTGAGTTGCACTTAGACCAATTGGTTTCTCTAGTGTTTATTGGCGTAACTATCATTTCTACTAGATAGGCGACTGCTTGATTTGTCTTTTAGGAAAGTTTTAGTGTGTGTTTGGTGTTTAAACGCTATTTAATCCTTACTTTGTCGGTTGATCATTTCACAAGGTGGAATATCAACAACTCTGTCGGTTGCAAAGGCTTCAAGGCCTGTCGCCAGTTCCATTGGAGCCACCTCCTCCATCGTTATAGTGAAGACTTGACTAACAAGGGTTGTTCGAAGTGACCAGGCTGTAGGAAACTGTGCTCGATCCCGCTCCACGAGGATACTATTTGACTCCAGAGGAACCTATCATTTCTTAACTTGAGGTATAAGCTCTTAGGCCAACCAACCCTCCGATCACTGACTTTTTGGCGCCAATATTGATACAAGTTGTCCCTCCTCAAGTGACACCTTTCGAGTGTCAGTTAGTTTTACAAGCGAAAATAGAAGCAAATGATGCTACTTCTTCTGGGATTCCTCATACTCCCATTTCAGCTACAACTGCAGGGGGCATCTTGCCTCCTCTCCCAACTTTGCCAGTCCAGACCGCAGTGGTCTCGACTCCCTCTACTTCAGCCAGTGGTATGATACCTTCATCAACAATGACCACTACTTTGTTTACTCAGAGTGTGACAGGCCCTCCATTCTCATATGGTATGTCTGGCTTTGATTCGAACTCAGTTATTACCTACTCCACCTTACAAACCATGGGTCTGGGGGCAGGGAGCTCAAATGCTCTCGTGAAAGGGTTTGTCGGGGGTGCTTCAATACCCTTCAATTCTATCCCTTATGGTGGAGGTCATATACCTCCTCCATCCCCCTCACTCAGCAGTGCTTTCCAGCAACCAATCAGGCCAAATGTTAATTACAGCTTGTTTGGAGTAGGAATTTTAGGACCTTCGTCTTACACAACACTGGTGGGATCTATGTTGTTTTTATTTGTTCGACGCATTTAGGAACAATGTTTTTTCTTCGGTTTTTGTCTCAGCTGGGGGAAACCCCATTTTTGGACAATAAAACCTCGTGCATGGTACTATTCCTACACAAAGAGCAATGACTGGAGTTTTATCCACTCATGGTCATTGGAATCCTTGGCAGGGATCAATTCCCTCACAAGGGATGTCGGTCGGGAGCAAGCCCTTCCATGCTCAATGGAACCTCGGGCAAGGCTTTGTACCCATGCATGTCATATTGGCTAGGGGCATCCCCTTCCAAAATCCTTGGAACAAAATGCAGGGAAAAATCCTCGTGCAGGCTATGTCGTCCAATTACAGGATTCAGTTGATGATATCCCAACAGACACAGTTTCCATATGATGGTCAAGGCCATGGTTTTTACCAGAACCCTGGCTAGCAGTCCAAATTTTACTGGAAACCTAGTGCCAGTCAAACATCAGGACCCTATTTTCCTGTACATAGTACTCAACCTAAACTATCATTTCTGGCAACGTTACATTTTCCATACTTGTCGATATTACTCAACGACCCAATTTGTCACGATCCACGTTGGCCCCACATGCCGAATAATTTTCCCTCATATATTCTAAAATTTGAAGGCAATCTTGGCAAAGAACCAGGTGATCACGTGACAACCTTTCACTTATGGTGCTAGTCAAACTCACTGCGAGACAACTCCATCCAGTTGTGACTTTTTCAACGCACTCTTATAGGGGGTTCCATGAAATGGTATATTGAGCTCGACCGATCGAGGTATTCTTACTTCAATGACTTGGCAATGGTATTCTTGAACCATTTCTAGTTACCGGTGAGATATGATGTCGGCACCGAATTGATAACCAACTTTGAGCAAACCAAGGCCAACCATATTTCCAATCATATCCAAAAATGGAGGCGTCAAAATAGCTTGATTAAGGTTCAGGTCCCTCCAGCTTTCTTGCTGGAGTGGTTCCTAAAGTCTTTGGTGCCTTTCATATCCAAGGACGTAGCGACTTCTAGAGTGTTTTTAGAGGAGGAGGTGATAATGAGATCACAATAGCTTGAACTGATCTACTCTCAGCCCGACATGCTCTATGAGATTTTTCCAGATGTGCCATGGTCTATTATCGACAAGGACAAAAACAAATATGGACCCCATGCTGATGGTATTGTGGGCTCAACACAAGGAAAGTCCACTAATATGTTATCAAATTAATTGCAATAATTGTCGATACAATAGAATGTGGCCAACCAGACCTCAGGTCCAGCTGTTCCCCCTACCCAAATGTCAAACATACATAGTGTGCAATCGACGAACCTGAAGGCCAACCAAGAACCTGAAGGAAAGAAGAAAAAACAGAACAAGAAGGGTAAAGGGGACAAAAAGGCTACTAACAAAGTTGGCGGGGGGAAAACGAATAAGAGGAAGTTGAAGTATCTATGTAATCTTTGCATGGAGGATCACCCGACTCATCTGTGCCCTTGACTTGCATAATCTCAAAATCTATTGGCGCAACAATATCCTGTTATGCTGACAAACCCATTTCCACATGGGAAAAACATGTCTCAAGCTTCATCATCCTAAAGCGTGGAAGGGGGCAGTCAGGGACCCTCGCGACTACCAATAATAATCCGGTCATGAATGTTTACATGATGAAATATGAGGCTAATATAGTGACGAGGGCCCAAGATTACAGAATGCCAGAATCTGTCGAAAAGGGAAAATAAGCCACGAACCCACCAACTCCTCTCCAGATTGAGAAGATGGTGGGAGAAACGATGACTCACAACCCAAAAGGTGTGTTTAACAAGGCTTCTCATAATATGAACACAAGGTATTCCCATAAATACTCCATTGTGGAGGATTTGGCATGAACCACTTGCACAATGTTTTCTTTGGAAGTCCTCCATAGATGTCCTTCGTAGAGAAATTCTATGTTAACCTCCTTTGGATCGATAGAGACTTGTAACCAGGGAGCAATTTGTTGGAGCATAATTCTAACTTGCATTAGTTTATACCAAGATTAGACTCCTAGATCTTGGTTAATACATTCATTTACACTTTATTTCACCTAATTTGGCCACATAGAGAAGAAGGGCGCATCATCCCTAGATTTTAGGGAAAACTACTAATTTTAGATCAAGACTCAACTCCTGGTTCTTGATTTTCTTGATTTATTCTTGATTTATCCTTGATTTATTCCAACTCCCCCATGCAAAACTCATCTATTATTGGGGAATGTTCACCTCCTCTTTGAGTGAGAGATTTATTCCTTAATTACTGATTTTTGTTGTTACTATTATTAGTAACTACTATTTTGGGTCAATTAAGTGAGTTGGAACTACTTCTCTTGTCAGTTAAGTGAGATTAAGTGAGATAATGTGCATCACTTAACTCTTTTGGACATTAATGAGTGTTTGACATGTATCTTTAGTGGTCTAGGTCGAACTATGTGGTCTCCCTTAGCTTATGACACCTATTTTAGCTATTTCTAGTTTTTTTTTACTAGAATTTCTATGTTGGAAATTCTATATATTCACCTCCTCTCTTATTTTTGAGGATGGTTGCTCATGTATATTCATTTTTTATTAATATAATTCTCTTATTTATGGAGCAAAAAATTTCTCTCATCTCTTGAATATCAGCAAATTGTTTGTGTTCAATTTAACTAGAATTCTAGATCTATCGGGGTTTCTACAGGAATTCTACATGGTATCAGAGCTAGATTCAATCTAGTGGATTGTACACGGTTTTATTTGTAGGTATAGATCATCAAGAGGTGCAGAAAGAAGCAATGGATCATCTCTCTCAGCCCACAAAACTCATTCTAAATCCTTTCAATTACTTCGAATGGAAGACAAAGATCTCTCTGCTCCTCCGAAGCAAAGGGCTTTACCGGGTAACAATGGGAACGGAGAAAGAACCAATTGCTACAGTGGAGAAGATAAAGTATTTCAATAAATTAGATGAAGCAATTGGGCTGATATGCCTATCAGTTTCCATAGATCTCCTCTTTCATGTCAGTGGAGCCACTACTCCCGATGTGGTCTGGACCACATTGGAAGGACTATTCGGCAAGCAGGATGCAATGAGAGTGCATCAACTAGAGAATGAACTCATATCCCTAAGTCCAATTCATTTCATAAACCTGCAAGAATTATTCACCAAGTTCAAATCCCTCCTCGTTGAACTTAATGCATGTGGATTCACAAAAGGGGAAGAACAACTTATCCTTTCAATTCTCTCGAAACTAGGCCCTGAATATTTCGTATTTGTGTCGTCTTTTCAAGCATCTAAATTGACTCAGGAAAAATGAAAAATGACTCCATTGAATGATTTCATTGCAGAATTGACTCAATATCAAGATAATTTAGTCCAAATGGGTGCCATAAAGCATTCCAAGAACCAATCACTTGCGGCTACTGATGCTCCAAAGAAAAGTAGAAAAGACAAGGAAAAAGGAACAGGTAAATTTCCTGAATCGAAGAAGGAGAGATTTGCACAATCTTCATAGAACTCTTTTGAGCCTAAGGGTAATAATAAGAATAAGGAAAGAACACTTTGCAGATACTACTCCAAAGGTTTTCATCCCGAATAAAATTGCATGAGGAAGACTATCGATGAGATGGCTAAGCAATTGCAGCAGCACAATCTCATGGTGCCCAAAAATGCAAAGAAGAAAGATAATAACAGAACGGGAGGGAGAGCATGAGATGGTCATGCTTTAATGGCTGTCACATCCACTCCATCAGCTTGGATCCTTGATTCAGGTGCATCAAACCATATGGCTGCATCAAAATACGAATTTTCCTCCATCGAAGAAAGCACCAAATCCCCAATTTACTTGGGAGATGCCACACCCGCAAAGGTGGGAGGAGAAGGAATTGTTGATCTTGAATGGGGCTGCTTCAAAAATGTGCTTCATATTCTCTCGTTGTCTGCAAATCTTCTCTCGATATATCATATCACTCATTCTGGCTCTGGAAGGAAGGTGGAGTTCACTCTGGACTCCGCAGTGATTACCGACATTTCCATAGGCTCACAGCTTGCACATGGAATTGCAGATCACGGTTCTCGTTTGTATTTCTTCTCCCACTTTGTTCCTAAATGTATTAGCATTGTATTTCTGTCACAATCTAATGATATCAGTAGGTTATGGAATGAAATATTTGGCCATCTAAACTATAAGTACTTGCATCATCTCAGCAAGGAAAACATGGTAGAAGGATTGTCAGCTATTAAATTCACAAGCAGTGTATGTCAAGGATGCATTCTTGGCAAGCATCCAAAGAAAAAGTTTGAAAAAGGGAAGGCATAGAGAGATTCTTCACCACTTGGGCTGATTCACATTGAAATTACGGTCCCATTCCCATAGCCTTCAATCAGTATACAACTACAATACACAGTGCCATATACACCACAATATAACAATGTTGCGGAGAGGAAAATTCGATCCTTAAAAGAGATGGAAAATTGTATGCTACAGTCGAAATCATTAGCTCCCAAGATATGGGTTGAAGCTATTAATTGTGCAGCATACATTCATAACTGACTTCCTCACACATCACTCAAATGTGCCACTCCTTTTGAATGTTGGACCGGTAAGAAACCAGAAGTGTCGCACTTTCGTATTTTTGGTTCATGAGCATGGGCTCACATTCCGACAGATAAGAGGAAAGCTTTGGAGCCTCAAAGTGTTGAATGAATATTTGTTGGATATCCTGAAGATGTCAAAGGATATATATTGCTGGACTCTCACACTGAAAAGTTCATTCTAGCTCGAAGTGTGAATTTTGAAGAAGAATCATTGCATGATTTTTCAGAAGACCCTATCGAGGAACCTCTTGTTGTCACTGATGAGGAGGAGTCAGAAAATTCTTTGAGCACTTCAGAACAGCCATCAGAGCAGCCTTTCAGGTCTGATACATAGGATGAGGAGTAGTTCATGGCTTCTCCAACTCAGTTTCCAACTTGGACAAAGAAAACCCTGCAAGATGCGGGTGAACTAGTCGGTGATCCTGCCGATACAAGAAAGACTAGATCACAATTTTTTGGGGCTCGTCAAGCCCTGGCTTCCATAGAAACTTTTCTGCCCATAAATTTCTATATGTCACTTGGTTCAGATCCAAAATTCACACTCTAAATTTGTAGACATCTTCACCAAGTCCTTCACTGAAAAGAAATTTCCAAAACTGAGAGTTATGCTTGGAGTGGTGGAGACAATTAAGTAGGTCACTTTTGGCCACTCGGCCTTTTTTTTTCCTCTTTTGGGGGGGGGCGGGGGGTTTCCCATGAGGTTTTCCCTCTTTCCTCTTTGTTGGCATTGGAAATCACTCCTGGATTGCAGCAGGAGTAGAGCCCGATGCCCATCAGTTTATGTCATGATTTGTTTATAGAGGGTGATCAAGTGGAAGAAAACTCGGAACAATATCGTTCTAACTCTGAAACTAGGTTGGACATGCATAGGTAGGTGAGGTCTTAGTTAAAATTCAGACAATGAGTTGTAGTAAGGGTGAATAGGAGGAAGAATTATGTGAGGAAAAGCTGAGGGATGTTGTAGGCATCGAGCTTCTGACAACCTGTAGAAGAAAAACTCGAACGTGAGAAATTATTACGTTCAAATGTAGGCAACACTGGAGAATATAACGGTGTTACAATAAATCCTTTATCTTAACACAGTCACAATAATCCACGTGAATCAGTCGATCATTAACTCTCTCAATATGAGATGAAACTAGATGGGCTAAGAAAGTTGTCTATTATAAAACAAGAAATCTCACATACAGATACATAACCAGAGAACTAGAGCGTCTATTAAAACTTTATAATCGGGAGCTTTGCTCTACCATTGATGCTTACAAAAATAGAAAAACCGAGTATATATACTCAGAAATTTTTTCCCAATAGAGGCATGCTCGAACCTCCAAAGCATGGCATTTTTTCAGTCAAACCTAGACAAAAATCCTTCGTCAGATGCCACCTTAACTCAGCATAGCTCTTGCAGGGGGGGGACCTGCACACAAGGGTACCATGGGCTGATTGCTCCAGGCCTCCCATACCTTCCATTTATGGATCGAGCTGAGGTTTCACCTACCTGCTCAATTTTCATTAACTGATACCCCAGGGAGTGGCCGAGACGATACCCTCAGGAGACTACCACGTGCCTTCTCTCTAAGGCTCAGAGGCTAGACTCCCTTTGTTCTGGCACCACCCTCAATGTAACCCAGGGCCATGACCTGGTGCCTCTCTCCAAGGGCACTTTGGCATTTCTTCTTTCGGGGATTTCTACTTCCCCTGCCTTCAAATTTCCTGGTGCCCAATCTCGCGAAACGGCCTTCCAGGATCAACGGTTGGATCGGCTTTAAAACTGATGACCAGAATCATTTTTCCTTGAACACATTGGCTCCACATCCCTTCATCTTCTTTGTCCCTTTTCCATACGACCCAGTGCTATGACCATGGGCCTGCACCCAGAGGCGCCTTCGACACTTCGTGTTTCATGACTAGGAGGAGGTTGATTCCTGTTCTTCAAAGTCATGATAGGCGAAGAGGCGATAGAGCCTAATCACGCACCATGTGTCCCTCCTTAATCAAATGGCCCAGAACTTATTCGTCGATACTGTGGGCCCGAATCCTGGATGCCTTCGCATCTCACGTATCGCAGCTAGGAGGAGGTTGATTCCTGTTCTTCAAAGTCATGATAAGCAAAGTGGCGATAGAGCCCAATCGTGCACCACGTGTCCCTCCTTGATCGGATGGCCTAGAACTTATTCATCAATACTATGGGCCTGAATCATGGATGCCTTCACATATTGTGTATCGCAGTTAGGAGGAGGATAATTCTTGTTCTTCAAAGTCACAATAGGCGAAGTGGCGATAGAGCCCAATTGTGCGCCACATGTCCCTCCTTGATCGGACGGCCCAGAACTTATTCGTCGATATTGTGGGCCTGAATCCTGGATGCCTTCGACATTTCGCGTTTCGGGGATCCCAGCTGCAGAGAAAAATTGCTTCAAGGTTGTGATGGGCGAAGCTACGATAGAGCCCGATCGTGTGCCACATGCTCCTCAGGGATGGAAAGCCTGGATCATTTCGACAAGATTGTAGGCCCGCTTCCTATGCTAAACATGGAATAATTCTGTCGACCTCAAATATCCACCAACCAACGATCTACTCCATCGATCAATCCTCGCCATCAGACATTGGGTCGTGCGTCTGCTAACATTTTAAGCCTGAAATTGAGATTTTATGCACTGCACGGTGTGCTCACGGCTGTATCCTTAGAAAAAATGCCTTTGTTGGACTTTTAGGCCTACTTCTTCACAACTCGGGCTACGGCCTCAAAGGAGAGAAAACAACCCACCCCTCTTAACAAGAATTAATGTTATCATTAGGCTCCATGGGGGATAGAGTCGTCCCTGTTGTTGGGGACCTATAATCATAGGTAACTTGATTCTTCGACTGTTGATTTGGTGTTTCTCTCGTGATGACGAAGTCTATCTCAGTTGATCCCATTTCTCCCCTCCATTCATTTCGCTCACTCCCCCATCACCCTACTGCATCCTTCATCCACGTTGTGCCCTCACTCCCTTGTCCTTTTGCCCCGTTGACTACCTCTGGCCAATCTTACCCCTCCATGAATAAACATAATCAGGTTAAAAACATTAGGTTAACAATGCTACTAATAAATTTTAGTATAGGATAATTTAAAATAAAATGGTTAGACTAACTATTAATTAATTAACTAATTAATTAATTAATCAATAATTAAGTTAGTTTAATAACTAGGTTAATTTTTAGATTAAATAAAATATATAACAAAAAATATATATATAATAAAACAAATAAAATATAATAAAAAATGTATTAACAAAACATATAAATATACAATTAAAACAAAAACCAAACAAAAACAAATAAAAAACATAAACAAAAAACAAACATAAAAGAACTAAACAAAAACATAAAACAAAACCTAAACAAAACAATAATAAAAATATTAAAAAGCAAAAAGTTAAAAACATAAAAAACTAAAAAACACTATCCTAAGTCTACCCACCCCCAACTCCCGCTTACATCAAAGCCCACATGAAAATCAAACAATTAAATCAACGGACAT
>ML782126.1:649887-664861 GCA_009831015.1 Picea engelmannii | reverse complement strand
TTCATTTTCATGTTTTTCTCATATTTTTTTCTTCCATCATTGTTTATAAGAAAAATATAATCAGGATTTGTCTTGTACACCCTGATTTGGCTTAAAGCAATGTTTATGTTTTCTTCTGCAAATTGAATGTAGAATTCAGATGAGCGTTGCTCTGCATTTGAGATGATTCTTAACCCATTCTTCTTTTCCATCTTACAAAATATTTAGATCCACTGTCATGGCTGCCTTGCCTGGTTACCAATGTTCTTAGTTATTTATTCATTCATCAATTTTAACTTGTTGACTCCATTCTGCCCAATGGCCTTTTCCTCTGTTGTCAACCAAAACCTCATCTAAATATTTCAAAAAACCCCAACCCCATACTTTCATATCTATCCTAACATCTATTCCATACAAACCAAGTTAAAGCGAATAGAGAGATCCCTCTCTGAGTCTTGGAGGGCTAGATCCAAGACTCGAAGTGGTTTTGATGTTGCCTCTGTGACTGCCATCACAGCCTTGGGAAAATTATAGAGTGCTAACACCTGTGATGATCTAAGAACTCATTTGCAGCTTCAGTGCCTTGCTATTGGGCTATGGAGTCATTTACTAAGCCAAAAAATAAAAATAAACAAAGAACCAAAAGGACAATATTTACAAACAAAGGAGCCGTCTAAGGCTCAAACAAAACATTTCTTCAGAAAATGCCCATTTACTGGGATGTTAAAAACCTCCTCACCCTCCAAATCCTGCAACCTGTATGTGTTGTTTGAGAAAACCTCAGAGAATTTGAAGGGCCCGATCCATAGGACATCAAACTTGTTGTGTTTTCCCTTATCCTATCTGGGTGCATCCCACTTAAGCACCAAATCCCCGATCTCAAACTCCTTCTTCCTGACCTTCCTGTCAAAGGCATGTTTGACCTTCTATTGATGACTATGAACTATGTCCATCACTTGTTCCCTGATCTGTTGTACTTCCACCATCTGATGAATCCTTCTGACCATATAATCTGGCTCTCCTTCATAATCTTGAAATAACTTCGCTACAGGTAGGGAGAGTTGAGTGGGAAAAATCGCCTATGTTCCGTAAACCAGCTGAAAAGGTGAGGTGTCGAGGGACTTCTTCATTGTCACTCGATCGACCCATAGAGAGAATTTGATCTTTGAGTCCCAAGCCCTCTTATTGTCTTCCAATAATCTTTTAATGATCTTGATTAGGATTTTATTGGAATATTATGCCAGTCCATTTCCTTGAGGATAATAGGGGGTGGAGTGAATTAGTGAGATCTCGAACTCCTCACGGAACTTAATTAGGCTTAGGTTTGAATGAAACAACATTATTAGTGACAATCCTGCCGAGACAGCCAAATCTGGCTATGATATCCTCCAAGAAGCCGATAATTACTTTGTGCGATGCACTTCTAGTGGGGGAAACTTCTATCCACTTGGTGAAATAGTCTGTTGTAGTCAGGATCCATCTGTGTTGGCCACTTGAGGGAGGATGGATTTCTCCGATGAAGTCCAACCCCCACTATTGAAAAGGTGTTGAAGCTACTACTGGCTTCAGTGGCAGTGGTCTAAGCTGCTGCTTTCCTGAGAACCTTTGACATTTGATGCAAGCTCTAACTTCTCTGCAGACATCGGTGAATAAGGTGGGCCAATAGTACCCAACTCTGAGAATTTTGTGAGTTGTGGTCTTCCAAAAATAATTTCCTCTACAAAGGCCGCTATGGAATTCAAATATAACCTTCTGGGATTCCTGTGGGTTCAAACACCTCAGCAAAACCCCTAGAGGGTCTCTCCAGTACAAGACCTAGACAATGAGGCAATATTTGACCACCTTGAGTTTTAAATATCTTGCTTTACTTTTACCCATTCCATCAGGGGGCTTCAACTCCTGCAGAAAGTACAAAATGTCTCAATACTAGGCCCATTCTGTTAGTGGCAAGCTGTTCTGAGAGATTTGGCTGGGCAACTCAGCTTGTTGAGTTCCTGAGCAAGTATTGATCAGACTAACCCCCAAGGCTCTACAATTGGATTCAACCAGTAGCTTGGCCAAACCCTGCCCCTTAACCAACTTGGTGGGTTTTATTTCAAGGTCAAACTCAAGGATCTTAGCAATCCATTTACCTCTTCTCCCATCTATGTCGGGTTGTACAAGGATGTCCTTCACAGAGGTCGAAGGAATGTATGTGGTCACTCTTGAGTGCAAGACATAGACTCTAAAATCTTTCAGATCTTTCACCAAGGCATAGGCCTATTTCTCCATGATTTCGTACATGATTTCTGCATCTCTTAATGCTTTACTGAAGAAGGCAATGGGTTGCTCTCGCCCTTCCTCATTTTTTTGCAATAAGACCGCTACTACTGTATCAAAAGAAGCAAAAGAAAAAACTAGGAAGTCTTTGGAATAGTCAGGACTGATTAGCACAGGTGCCTCAGTTAATGCCCTTTTTATCTGGACAAAATATTCCCTAGGTTCAGTGGTCCACTTCACTTCATTTCCCTTTTTGAGCATGGATGTGATGTGTTTCACCAGTTCAACAAAATTTGAGACGAACCTCCTCGGAAAGTTAATCTTTCCTAAAAAGACCTAGACTTCCTTTTTAGACCTGGGAAGTGATAGGGTCTGAATTGCCTCTACTCTTCTGGGATCAATTCTCACTCCTTTTTCTGATACTATATGGCCTAACAGCTTTCTCTCCATCATAACAAACAATGATTTCTTGGGATTTAGGGAAAGACCAAACCTCTGGCATTTCGAGAAAACTTTCCTTAAGTGATAGAAGTGCTCTTTATCATACCTGGAGAAGACTGTGATGTCATCCAGATAGATCACCATAAACTGATCTCTCTCTCCGATGAAAGCTATGTCCATGGCTCGCTAAAAATTTTCTCCTTCATTCATTAGTCCAAACGAAATTTTGGCATACATGAATGTGCCCCAAGGAGTGGTGAAGGTTGTCTTTTCCCTGTCCTCAGGCATGATCGGTATCTGATTATAGCCAGAAAATCCATCAATCATGGATATCCTGGATGCACCAATTACCCTCTGCAATATGTGTTCCATCTTAGGTAGGGGGTAATTGTCCTTTATTGGGCTTCTGTTCAGATTCCTGAAGTCGACGCAAAGCTTGATTTTGCCACTTTTCTTCCTTACCGGGACCAAATTGGCCACCCATTCGGAATATCTCAAGGGGACAATGATTTGGGCATCTAACAACTTCTTCACTTCTTTTTCCATGACAGGCAACAACATGGGATTTATCTGTCTTAGCTTCTTCCTAAATGGCCTAGCCTCTTCCTTCAGTGGGATCTTGTGTTAAATGATGGATGTGTCATATTTCTTGAGGTATTCATAGGTCCATGCAAACACATAAGCAAATTCTCTTAATAACTCGGTATATTCGGCCCTCTGTTCTCTGGTCAAACTGCTCAATAACTTGACAAACTTAGGCTCCTCCTATGTGCCAATGTTGCACTTAACTGTGTCATCATCTTCATCTGAAACCCTACCCTTTAATTCCACATCATTCCCATTGAACAATCTTGCTAAAGGGACTAGTCCCCTCGGAATGTGATTGCTAGGCAGCTGAATAATCTGGTAATTAGCAATTTCATTTAAAAACACCTCGGGGTAAGGGTCACCTTCAAGGTCAAGATCCTGATCAATGTGCAACGTAGAAAATTCGTCAATAGATTGGAGAATTTTTTTGATTTCAAGATCATCTTCGAATACCTTCCAATGCTTGACATTGTATGGTACAGAGGGCCTATATTTTATCTCAACATTATATTTGACCATAGACAGCAGAGGGATCTTGAACCAGCTAGCTGAAACGGCTAAAGAATTGGCCAAAGCATTTTGCTCCCTTGGAATAAAAAAGATGTTGAAAGCTGAGAAAAAATTGTCAATCAGGTCCCATACCTCCTCTTTGTAAGTTCTGAGCTGAGGATGCTTAGTCTGGTAAGTGTTTTTGACTTGCTAGATAATCAACTCATCATCTCTGAACACTGCTACTCCCTCAATCCCCATTTATTTTGTAGCCCTTAAACCTAGAACAAGAGATTCATATTCTGCCACACTATTAGTTGCTTCAAATTCAAGCTTGTATGATAGGGATGTGGCTTCCTGACAAGGCGACACAAAGGCCACTCCAGTGCCAGTGCCTTAGCTAGAAGAAGCTCCGTTGAAAAACATTTTCCAAATAGAGGTGGTTGGAGGAGGTGTCCCGTGATCAAATAAGGGTTGCTTTCTGATTTGGGAAGGGGCTTCAGGAGCATCCGTGAGCTATAACAAACTAGATCCCAAATCAGTGTCTAGCGCAAAGATAGGGTGATTGGTAGGGTTTTCCTCATCGCTAACAATGTAGGCTAGTTGGGATTCTCTGTACAGCCTCCTGTGTTCCCCTCCAAAAACTGGAATAGTAGCATATGTGAGATCCATCTGTAATGTTCCTCCAAGATTTTTAATCCAAGATCTTGACAACAGCATGCCAAACTTGGGAGGAACGTCGACCACTACAATGTCCATGACCACACTCTTTATTGGTAGATGAAATAGAGAGACCGCCAAGTCTTTGATGACTCCAAGGCATTTCACCCTCCTTGAATCGAAAGAGTACAAATCATGATAAGTCTTTTTCACCTCCAGTCCCAATTCTTCCATTACTATTTTGGACATAAGGTTATGGGAAGCCCCTAAATCCATGAGGCAGTTATGCAGCACTTTATCATGTATGTTCAGGTATGTGTAGAAAGGAGGGGATGAATCATCTCTATCTTCTACCATGGGACCTAGGACGACTGCTAGCTTTTCATATTGGAGATTTATTAAGTCCGTGGAAGGCTGGGGGGGCTCATATTGTAGTAGCTTGGAGAGGGACTTTTTGAAATCTTCATTTTTAACTAGTTCGGAGAGGGGTACAAGAATTCTAATCTTCTGAATCTCATTCTCAAAAATAAAGGAGGAGAGAGACTTAGGAGCTTCCCTTACCTTGGAGACAGGTTCCTTGGCTACTGGCAAAGAATTCTGAGTTTTATTTTCTTTAGTAGTGGTTGCTACAGCTTTAGTAGGCCTTTCCGCTATGAGCGACTGAACCTGGCTATCAAAATTCCCTTCTTTCTTTTTTGACCTGAGATTGTATCTGTTAGGAGTGTTGTTGGCCTTTTCCCCTTTACTCAACTCATTGATTTGGGTGTTGATAAGGGATTCTTCATATGCAGATTACATCAAATGAGGAAAAGGGGAAGTGTCCTCGATGCAGTGGATCTCAGGTTCGAGTTCATCCACCTCCTCCCCTTCCTCATGAGCAACTAGGCTATTCTGGAGAGGGGTCTGAATCCTCTGATCATCCCTGTCTCTGTTTCTTTGTTCCCTTGGAAAAGTCTGTGGCATATTGTTACCAAGCCTCCTAAACCCTCTATTATTAGTATTCTAGGGATTTCTATACATGGGCTTTCCCTCTAACTCCCACCTCTCCATCCTAGCCGAAAGGGATTTCAGTGCTTTAGTTACCTCATCCATCTGAAGGGGAAGGGGAGAGGAATGAGATGGGGATGCCTATGTTCTTCTCCTGGATACATCTCTATCAGCCTTATTCCCAAGTCGGTCAACAGCCAATATGTTAGACTCTACTTCCACGGTTGCGTCCTGCATGTGAGCCAGAGTGGTGGCTCTCCTTTCCCTCAACAGGAGGCAGAAATCAGGATCAAAAGCGTTGGCATAAGTGATCTTTGCAGAGGCTTTGGAGGGATTTATCTTGGTGGGGATCTTATTGTACATTTTATTAAATCTTTTGGAGAAGTCAGAGACAGACTCTCCTTCCTTTCTCTTCAAATACCCAAACTCAATCATGTAATACATGAAGTCCTTTTTGTCTCCCCATTGTCTCAAAAAGGCACTATCCAAAGCCTCAATTCCATCAATAGATCCAGGAGGCAGGGCCCTAAACCACTTTCTAGCCTCGCCTTCAAGACTATGGACAAAAATCCTCATCCATACATCTGCATGCATGATAACATGATCATCTGTAAAACTATAGAAGGCTTCAAGGTGTTCTTATGCAGTTATGTTCCCCTCACCTGTAAACTTGGGCAGCTACTTGAGGTAACCATTTGTTGGAAGGGCATTGAGAGGCTGAGGTAACACAAGGGGAGCATACCTAGTAGCTACAATAGCCTCCATTCTGGTCATAGGGGGATTTGCTCCTACCATAGGGATATTAGGTGGAGGAGAACTTAGAGGGGAAGGAGCTTGAACTGGGGATACTGGAAACAGACTTACAGGGGTAAGGGAAGTGACAAGGGTTTCTCCCTCTAGTCCAAAACCAGGAGGAGACAAATCGGCAGGACCACTTCCAAAATTCATGAAATGGGAGGCTTCAGAAAATGGTTTGCTGCGAAGCTGAGGAGAAGAAAAAGGGGTTTCTACAGAAGGAGATGGCAAATTACCTGGTTTGGCGGTGGAATTTTCTCCTCGAGGGGCCTTTCCTTTTCTTAAATTCGCCTGTGGCTCAGCTTCAAGCGTAGCTAGAGGCAATTGTGGATGGGACTGCGTGTGTCTACCTCTGAAAGCCATAATTAAAATGGCAGGTTCGCCACAATGGAGTCATCACAATGGAGTCGCTAGGTGCACAGTAGCAATCTTCAAAGGCTCTGATGCTTGATGCACCTTCAGAATTAGAGGCTTAATGTCGTTCAATCTCGGGGAAAATTTTCAACTTCGTCCCCGACAACGGCGCCAGAAATGTTGGCGCTGGAAGTCACTCCCGGATTGCAGCAGGAGAAGATCCCAACACCCATTAGTTTATGTCACGATTTGTTTATAGAGGGTGATCAAGTGGAAGAAAACTCAGAACAATATCGTTCTAACTCCGAAACTAGGTTGGACATGCACAGGTAGGTGAGGTCTTAGTTAAACTTCAGATAGTGAGTTGTAGTAAGGGTGAATAAGAGGAAGACTTATGTGAGGAAAAGCTGAGGGCTTCTATAGGCATCAAGCTTCTAACAACCTGTAGAAGAAAAACTTGAATGTGAGAACTTCTTACGCTCAAATGTAGGCAACACTGGAGAATATAACAGTGTTACAATAAATCCTTTATCTTAACATAGTCACAGTAATCCACGCGAATCGGTCAATCATGAACTCTCTCAGTATGAGATGAAACTAGATGGGATAAGAAATCTATCTGTTATAAAACAAGAAATCTCACATACAGATACATAACCAGAGAACTAGAGAGTCTATTAAAACTTTATAATCGGGAGATTTTCTCTACCATTGATGCTTACAAAATTAGAAAAACCGAGTATATATACTAAGAAAAATTTGCCCAACAGAGGCGTGCTCGAACCTCCAAGGCGTGGCGTCTTTTTAGTTAAACCTAGACAGAAATCCTTCGTCATACGCCACCTTAACTCAGCATGGCTCTTGCAGGGGGGGGACCTGCACACAAGGGTACCACAGGCTGATTGCTTCAGGCCTCCCATACCTTCCATTTATGGATCGAGCTGAGGTTTCACCTACCTGCTCGATTTTCATTAACTGATTCCCCAGGGAGTGGCCGAGACGATACCCTCAGGAGAAGACCACGTGCCTGCTCTCTAAGACTTGGAGGCTAGCCTCCCTTTATTCTAGCACCGCCCTCAATGTAACCCAGGGCCATGACCTAGCACCTCTCTCCAAGGGTGCTTCGGCATTTCTTCTTTCGGGGGTTTCTACTTCCCCTGCCTTCAAATTTCCTGGTGCCCAATCTCGCGAAACGGCCTTCCAGGATCAACGATTGGATCGGCTTTAAAAATGATGACCATGATCATTTTTCCTTGAACACATTGGCTCCACATCCCTTCATCTACTTTGTCCCTTTTCCATACGACCCAGTGCTATGACCGTGGGCCCGCACCCAGAGGCGCCTTCGGCACTTTGTGTTTTGCGACTGGGAGGAAGATGATTCTTGTTCTTCAAAGTCACGATAGGCGAAGAGGCTATAGAGCCTAATCGTGTGCCACATGTCCCTCCTTGATCAGACGGCCCAGAACTTATTCATCGATACTGTGGGCCCAAATCCTGGATACCTTCGCATCTCACGTATTGCAGCTGGGAGGAGGTTGATTCATGTTCTTCAAATTCACGATAGGCGAAGTGGCGATAGAGCCCAATCGTGTGCCACGTGTCCCTCCTTGATCGGACGACCCAGAACTTATTCGTCGATATTGTGGGCCCAAATCCTAGATGCCTTCGACACTTTGCATTTTGGGGATCCCAACTGTAGAGAAAAAGTGCTTCAAGGTCGTGATGGGCGAAGCTACGACAGAGCCCGATCGTGCACCACATGCTCCTCCGGGATGGATGGCCTGGATCATTTCGGTGAGATTGCAGGCCCGCTTCCTATGCTAAACATGGCATAATTCTATTGACCACAAATATCCACCAATCGAGGATCTACTCCATCGATCAATCCTCGTCGTCGGACACTGGGTCGTGCGTTTGCTAACATTTTAAGCCTGAAATTGAGATTTTATGCACTACACGGTGTGCTCACGGCTGCATCCTTGGACAAAATTCCTTTGTTGGAATTTTAGGCCTAATTCTTCACAGCTCGGGCTAAGGGCTCAAAGGAGAGAAAACAACCCAGCCCTCTTAAAAAGAATTAATGTTAACACTCTTTTCATGAGGAATTCTTTTATGTAATGAATACCTAAAATGGCCAAGTTGTCGGGACTCAATTTTTTTGTCATTGTAGTTAGGCTTAAGGGGGGGTGTTGGAGCATAATCCTAACTTACATTAGTTTATACCTAGATTAGACTCATATATCTTGGTTAATACATTCATTTACACTTTATTTCACCTAATTTGGCCACATATAGAAGAAGGGCGTCTCATCCCTAGATTTTAGGGAAAACTGCTAATTTTAGATCAAGACTCAACTCCCGGTTCTTGATTTTCTTGATTTATTCTTGATTTATCCTTGATTTATTCCAAATCCCCCATGCAAAACTCATCTATTATTGGGAAATGCGCACCTCCTCTTTGAGTGAGAGATTTATTCCTTAATTAATGATTTTTGCTATTACTATTATTAGTAACTACTATTTCGGGTCAGTTAAGTGAGTTGGAACTGCTTCTCTTGTCAGTTAAGTGAGCTTAAGTGAGTTAATGCGCATCACTTAACTCTTTTGGACATTAATTAGTGTGTGACATGTATCTTTAGTGGTCTAGGTCGAACTATGTGGTCTCCCTTAGCTTATGACACCTATTTTAGCTATTTCTAGCTTTTTTGACTATAATTTCTATGTTGGAAATTCTATATATTCATCTCCTCTCTTCTTTTTGAGGATGGTTGCTCATGTATATTCATTTTTTATTAATATAATTCTCTGATTTATGGAGAAAAAACTTTCTCTCATCTCTTGAATATCAACAAATTGTTTGTGTTCAATTTAACTAGAATTCTAGATCTATCAGGGTTTCTGCAGGAATTCTACACGATCATTCTTGATCCAACCGACTTGAAACCCCGTCTTCCTTACCATATTGCATTTCAGATAGTAGTGGCCTACACCATGAAATATTTTACTCATAATATCTTCCGTACAATGGTTAATGAGGGCACCTTGACTTGCGTGATGTCGTTAGCGTGTTGGAAGGCCATTGGCCAACCCAATTTTTCTTCGTCGTCTATGTTTCTTATGGTGTTTGACGGTTGTTCGTTCATAGCACATGTAATTTTTCCTTCTTTCCCTATGTAGTTGGGAGGAAAAATCATGTGCATCGAAGTTGAAGTGGTCAATGCGCCTCTCAACTACAAACTGTTTTTAGGGAGGATTTGGAATTATGCAATGCATGCAGTGGTTGCTACGATTTTTCAGGTCTTGTGTTTTCCACATGAGGGCCAGATTGTGACCATTGACTAGTTGTCATTCTCCCATATTGACCCTTCATAGGGGACTTCCACGATCCCAATGATTGATAATCCGCAACCTGACATTGTCAACTTAGGTGTTGGTTTGTGTCCATCATTGATGGGAACTTTCTATTACTCGCCACCTTCTGGTGATGTCAAGCTTATATCGACTGTCCACGACCAACCTAGGGCTGCAATAATTCAAGTGTCATCATTTCGAATGAATTACTTTCATGATCCATGGACTCTTCTTTCCCCATCATCTTCTATGGAAGGGATAGGCAATCCTAGCATGGCCATGCCCTTGTCAGTTGCTAAAGTTGCATATAACATTGTCCAACAAAATTTGGCCAACCCCGATCTGACTCCCCCATAGGAGTTAGATCCAATTTTTGAGCCTATTTGGGCTCAAGGTTCTCTGGCCACTACAGATCCTTTAGACCTAGTATTTCCCCCTGACGAGGTGATTCTTGAGGAATTGAATGGTCCAGACAGACCCTAGGATGATCTTCATAATAGATCTTACTTTCTTCCAGAGTTAAGGAGAATAGAGGCGGGCAAATTTGTTTCGACTGTGAATGGAGATAGGTCTTGTCCTATTAATCCTCTGGCTATGCATGCAATTTATTTCAAGGGTAATATGGTGAGTATCGCTACAACAATTCCCATAGATATCTCTAAAACCATGGCATTGTGGAGAATGTTTTCATTGGAGCGAACTGCTCCCCCGAAGAGATTCGAACTTATACTGAGTTATTTAAGGAATTTTGGAGGAAATATCAGTAGATGGATTGTAATCCTCTAGGAATTTGACATGGATTTTGTTTCCGTGAAATCCAAAAAGTCAGTGGTCTTTGCTGAACTTATTTTGGAACTTCCGATCAAATCTAGTGATTTCATGCTCGAAGAATCACCTATCACGGGATATATTTTTCTAATAACATCTTCAAACCTCTGGTATGGATATATACTAGTCTATCTTGAGACTTTAAAGTGCCCCGCTTCTACTTCCCATGATGAGTGTCAATGAATTCGCCATCAGGAATGAAACTATCTCATACTCGATGACACTTTGTATCGTCGAGGTGTAGATTACATTCTTCGTCGGTGCCTTATACATGAAGAAGCAGAGCTCATTTTGAACAAATGTCACACTGGAGCATGTGGTAGTCATTTGTCTGGGTAAGAAACAACCCAAAATATTCTATTTGTCGGTTACTACTAGCCCTCATTAATCAAGGATTGCAATGAAGCAGTCAAGAAGTGCCACCTATGTCATATCTTCTATCGGATAATGCAAGCACATCTTGCTCCTATGTTTCCTGCCATTGTTGTTGGTCCTTTCACCAAGTGGGGGATCGATTTCACTACATGTCACCTGACCTCATCCAGGGGGCATCATTACATCATCGTAGTAGTAGACTACTTCACAAAGTGGGTCGAGGCTATGCCAACATTTAATAATGATGGTGAAACAACAACTCTGTTCATTTTTAATGAGATAGTAGCAAGGTTCGACATCCTAAAGGAGATTGTCACTGACCATGGAAGTCACTTCCAAAGAAAAATGATGACCAAGTTATCATCAAAGATTGGGTTGAGGAAAGAACATCTGTCACCTTATTACCCACAAGTGAATGGTCAGGTTGAAGCTATGAATAAGTCTCTTAAGACTATTCTTCAGCGGAAGATCAATTATGCCAAGTCAAATTGGAATTTGATGTTGTACTCGACGTTATGGGACTACCGAACGTCTGTGAAGACTGCCACTGGTTTCTCACCTTTTCAACTCATATATGGGCTGGAGGTAGTCTTACCTATTGATGTCAGATCCCTTCTTTAAATTTGGTAGTGGAATTACTATCGGACACTTCACCACTTGAGGAATTCCTACTATATCTAAAGAAGCTCAATGAGTAGCATCATGATGAAACCTCGGCCAATGAGGCTCATAAGAAATGATTCAAGTGTCAGTACGATCAATTCATTCATCCTTGGATTTTCTCCAAAGGATACCTTGTCATGTTCTATGATCAAGAAAAATATCCCCTGGGGGTAGGCATGTTCAAACCCATGTGGTTCGGACCGTTCATTATGAAAGAGGTCTTGAAGAAGGAGGCTTACCATTTGGTTGAATTTGAACGAAATTCCTTGGCGGAGCCTAGAAATGGGATCTAACTCAAGAAGTATTACTCTTAGATTGGTCACCTGGGTGACTTCTTCTACATATGTATAGATTCTTATACATTTTTTGTCTTTTTTTTTTGTGGACATCTAGTTATTTATGTATTCTTTTTCACTATGGCAGATGTCAAGTAAATCATAGGTGTTTTTTGGGTTTGTGGACGGTGCTAGATGACACACTCAGAGGCTTTCTTCTGCAGCTTGGGTGATTTTCACACCTGGAGGCCAGTTGCTATCTTCCGGAGGTATTTTTATAGGTGATTCCACAAACAATGTTGTCGAGTACAACACAGTGATAGAGTTGCTTCGTGATGCCTTGTTGCATGGCATTTCACACCTATGGGTCTACCTAGATGTTAAACTGGTTATGCCCTAGTTAAATGGAGTTTACCACATTTATGATCTTATTTTTCACCGACTTTTCCTTAGGGTATGTCTCTTAGAACATTACTTTGATTACATTATGTATATCCATGTTCCTAGGAGATTTAATCACATGATAGATACTCTAGCTAATCACATATTATATTGGCATGTTGCACATACATAGAAAGAGAAGCACACACATACACTTGTACATACATTTCTAAAAAATATGATCCATAAGAAAAATAAGATGTAATGTAAATATATATATATATATATATATATATATATATATATATATATATCAAAAGTGTCACGAGTACATAGGTGGGCGTGAATGCCTAAAAAATAAGGTTCAATATACATCGTTGGGCTTATGCCCTCAAAAAATACATGTACAATGGTGCCCTTGGCACATCAAAATTCTATCCTATCTAAGCGCAGGGCCTATTGGCCCTGCCATAATGAACGACGATGTTGGCTAAACACCAAAAAAGATGGACCCACGTCTGTGGCACCCCCACTACATGAGGCTTCATGGAAGGTGGTAGATCTTCTATCTCAACCATGGGTACTATGCAAGTGAGTGCAGTGAGGTTGTGCTCCACTTGTCTCAAAACCCTCTTAGCCTCTCTGGTTGGAGGTCCCCCCGCGACTGTCGGTCGATCGGTTGTTGTTGGTCCTGCCTCTAGTCGAGGACGTCGTTGAGTCCTCGAGAATCCTGTTGGCCTCACTGGTCCCACATATGTACATAACAAATACATGAAAGTCAATACTCTTTACACATATAAAAATGATATATATAAAAGACAATTAAAAATTAAATAACATTAAAAACAAGTTACCTATCTCTCCTCGCTCCTCTTCGGGAGGCATGGGCATGTCTGGGTCCCTAAAAAAGTTGATTCCGATGTAGGGGTAGTCCTTAATCGTCGAAATTTGTTGTGCCCACCAGTCAAAAAATGTGTCGTTGAAGGCTTCTATGGTCCTCCCTTCCCCCTGTCATGGTAGCATTGATGCACATCTACATACCACTGGGAAGGACGCCACATGCCCCCTCACCATTTCTCTGGGACTAAGACTGGGAAACCTCTTAAAGAATAAGGAACACATAATAGTGCTAAACCCAAATTTCTTGTTGATTCATTGCCGACACTATGTCGGTTTTCTCTTCATGCATGTAAGTATGGTCGTGCTCCAGTCAAAAAAATGTGCCTCTTGGCACTGAATAACACAGTGCATGTGTTCCCGGGAAGCTTGGTGTAGGGCCACGAATCCAGTAATCCACCCAATCAATAGTAAGATCACTCATAGAGTCGATATCGTGATCTTGTGAATCGACACCTAAGAATCTACCTTCTCAGTGCCAGCCTCACAATACATCTAGATGTAATCCTCGATGTTGAAAGGCCTAGGGGGAAATGTCTATAGATTAAATGTCTCCCCTATCCTCAAGAGGCCATTCAAGAATTAGATATATGCAGTCGTTAGAGTCAACGACTATCCCACTAGCATGAATGCCTCTGCATCCAGGTGCCAGTGATCAACAAGGGCATTCAACAATCTGGGTTGTGCCCTCATAAAAGGACACTAGAAGAAATTCCATAGCCTGCATTGTTTCAGTGTTGCAATGGCTGCAGAGTCCTCTTTGACCAATATGTCTATATACTCATGTTCCCTCTCCCTCCAGTGGACATACATCATGTTCCATGGAAAATTGGAGGAAGGTAGCTCTTTCTTTTTAATTTTTTCCAAGCTTTTAAGGGTGTATGCAGGTTGTATTAGCCTCAGTCATGTATGTATGTGGGCATAGTGTTTTCTTCCTGAGTACATACATGGGTAGTCCTTGGAAATCATGTGTACACACAGGGCCTCTCTTTTTAGGAGAGTGCGCCCCCTCAAAAACAAAATAAAATGCATAAAGGAAGTATTGAATTTCAAGAGGGATAAAATTGTACTTACTTGGTCCAAGAAGAAGTTGGTTTCGTCCACTGAATCTCTCGGAATCAACTTCTTTAGCAAAGGGTTTTTTTCTCCTTTCGGTCAATTTTCAAAATGCAATGGTGAAAATGAGCTATCAACTTCTATTTATAGACTTTTTTGGCCTTTTTTTCCACTTTTGACCTCCTTTGTCATTTTTCCTAGCTTGGAAATCACTTGGTTTCTATTTTGAGTTTCTTATTGGATGTTATGGTACTCTTTTGGTTTGGTAAAATTTTTGGGGATGGGTTACCTTTTGCTATCCTTTATTAAAATTAATTTTTTCCAACCTTTTTGTTATAACCCTAAAATGCACCATACAGGTTTACCTGGCATCAGGCCAACTCATGCCTCTTCCTAGCCAAAGCCATGCTGAGTATTTCCTCAAAAAACCACTTAAAACAAACAACCCGAGCCCTAACTTCTCACTGGGCGCGGGCAACCGCTTGCTGTCCTCTTACTGCACGCGGGTATCCGCGGGCTAGCCCAAAACAGCCCGCGAGTACCTAACAATGCAAAAAATCAGGGAAGTTTCCGCCGAGACTCGGGGCTTTTTG
>ML782126.1:637704-649787 GCA_009831015.1 Picea engelmannii | reverse complement strand
CAGCCGTCCAGAAAAAGGTTGGTTTATTCTTCTCTTGTATGCATGTGAAGAAAGGGGTTTCAGATTCGGGTAGAAGGTCAAAAGTTAAGTCTTGAGGGTCATTTTCTGCGTATAAGTTTAGAGCCCTAGCTTATTAGTCCGTAAGGTAGAATACCCCACAACACTTTTTCATATAAGTTAGGATTTCGTCTCCACTTTATGCATCTCAGTGTCTTTTCTTGTTTTCCGTAGGATCGACCGCATCGAAGTGCGACATAGAACCTTCATTTCTTCTCTAGAAGTGTCGTAATTAGGTGGTAGAGCTTACCTGTACATGGATGCCCTAGGTATATCCTTGTTGCATTTTGGTGTCCATGTTGTTAGTAATGACTATAGGCTCAAGAGTCCTTTTTATTCTTGTCATGATTATGAGATTGAGCCTGATTCGTCTGATGCACCATCATTCTTGGCCTCACCCTCGAGACTCCCAAATGAGCACACTTTGTTGTCCTCCAAGCTCGCTTTGAAATTTGAAAGCAACATCCGACAAGACTATATTTATGCTTTTCAACCTTGTCTGGATTAACTAAGAAAAGTAGCCCCATGGACTCTTCTTTAAGCCCTTTTCAAACTCTCTAAACATGAAAATATTGTTGAGTGATCTTATTTCCCTTCATGCTCTCCAAAATCAAATTTGAAGGCACGTCTGTCCGACGATAGTTTACCCCTTTTTCAGTCTGGACGATCAATTTCATGAATAAAGGTATGCTCTAGGAACTTAGGTTTGCTAGAATAGTATTCTTAGGCATAAGTTTAACTCTTTTTTGGGCCTGAGGGACTAAATCTTTGAAAATGTGACATTCTCCTTGGTTTTGGTTTATCACCTTTTTCGGGCCTTGGATATTACTTAAGAAAAAGGAACCCCCACGGAGTCCATAGTTAAGCTCTTTTCAAACTCCCTAACATTGAAAATATTGCGAGTGACCTTGTTCCTTCACACTCGTTAAATTGTTCTAGAAGAACATCTACTGGCATGATTTTAACCCGTTTTCCAGCCTATAGATTATAGCGGAAAAAGGTACACCTCGGGAGATTCGTCTCACTAGGAGAGTTCTCCTTAGTAACTTTTCTAATTTTTTTGGGCTAAGGAGACCAAACTCAAAAGGAGGTTGTGAGTCCATAGTTAATCTCTTTTTAGACTCCTTAAAATCAAAAAGATTTCTGAGTGATCTTGTCTTTGTTACACTTGTTAAAATGGTTTTGAATAGACGTCTTTTCGGTGCAAGTTTACCCCTTTTTCGAACCGACTAGACTATCTCTGAAAAAGGTACTCCCTTTTTTAAACCTCATGAGTCGGCCATCCCGAGAGTCCAGACAAGTCTTGATTCAAAATCGATGAAGTTCTATGCCTGATCATCGAGATCCTCATGTCTTTTCCCGACAAGTCGTCGAAGACCTCAGGGTAGTGATTTATACACTCCCATTGTACTCCTACTTGAGTTTCTAAAGATCTTGAAGTTGTTTCTCGAGCTCTGAATGCCTCATATCCATCCATCAGGTGCCACTAGATTCTTGAAGATGGATACTCTACTTGTATATCTTTGATTGATTTTGAGATATAGATCCATTTTGTATTTCTTGCGGATACACTTTATATAGTTATATGACATAGATATACAATGCATTTGATTGGCAATCCTAATTTTTTTCATCGCGAGCATGGTTACACCTGCCTCAGAGAGACAATTGTTGTTTTGCAAATGGCACCTCCTGAACTTTGGTCCCGGGCTCACTCGATCTCGTACATTGGTGAAGATATTGTGATGTATTTCATCCATCATTTTCTCTTTTGACCTCACACATTATGGGGTATTTGTTATAGCCCTAAATTTCCCTACACATGCATGCATAGACTTGGCCCTCTTACTTGCATATTTTGCCAAAGCATTGCTGAGAAGTTCTTCTTAAAAAACCATTTTTTGGAAGATGTATGCTCCCTGCACCATTACAACTCGCGTACATACTCTTTTTTCACCACTACATATAACTTACATATGCATATTTCACCATTACAAGCCGCGTATGCTTGCAAAATTTGCAAAAAACAAAAAAGTTGCAAGGAATTCATTGAAATTCACGGGCTATTGGAGGTTTCCCAACTAATCCACCTACTATAGCCTGTCACCCAACCGAATAACCATCCTTTTAGCATATAAAAGGATTTGTTTGGGTCTCATTTCAAAGATAATCATAATAACAATGAAACTCTTCCTGATTTCACTTCCCCTCCTTGCCCAAGATATTGTTGCATTTTATGAGAAATTCCCTTAGCATACCCTCATCAGCCCCTTCTTCCTCCATCCATCCCTTTCCCTTCCATAGAGGTGATCATAAGGTTTAGATAATAATTCCATACAAGGTGCACTTGGAGCATGGTAAAGAGGAGTCGGGACCTGTTACACATTATTTTGGTCACCCTAGTGATCAACTGACAACATGTGCATAACTCACTTCCATGTTCCCTGAAAACATTAAAAGAGACTTTCTCCATGAGAAAAGTGGTTTTCTTTTCCTCCCTCAAAAAATATGACAAGGAATATTGTCACACCCTAATATATGCTTAGGGTGCGACGATGCTTGATCATCGCACGCTACACAAAATATGGACTACGACGTCGTCGCAAGATTCCTGTGCATAGGGTGAGACGATGCCTAAGCAAGGGAAAAGTGAAATTCACGAATGTTCTAGAAGGGAATCTTATACAATATGAGGTGGCCTCTGATCATTTTGGATCTTACTCACTTCTCTGATTTAGTGGAATCATCATGATCTCCTCATCCATCCCTCTTTCACCCTATATAAAGGGGATGTCTTATGGAAAAGGCTAAGGGTTTGCAAAGGCTTGCATATGCATGAAGAGTTCTGTTATAGATAGATTAATTAATTAAAGTGATTTAATTAATTAATTAAATATTAATAAAATGAAAGTCACTTTGGAGGGACAAGGTGAGCCAAAAGTATAAAGGAAAGGCAAGGTCCTCTTCTCATTCATTCATGTATGTTTATCTTTTGATATCTGGATTCTAGCTAGTAAGTCCAGCATTGGGGGTTTTGATGGTTTTGACTTAACAAACCCTAGAGGATGATTCAGTGGTGAAAGATTCCACCTAGCTTGTCCCAAGCTTGGTCTCGGAGATGCAATACGCTCCCACACCATTCTAGTTCTAGATCCACTCAGTTGCAGGAGGATTCCACATCAGTTACTTGTGCAGATAGAGAGAGGGTGCACCAGTTGAGGGTTTCCAGTAAGGGGGGCACACCATCCATTGAGGGAAGTTCATTGCAGGTGATAGGCAGGGCTTTTGGAGATTCTATCACCTGGGTTCTTCTTGCAGGGTCTTCACCATCATTCCTAGTGCTTTCTGAGAGAGTTGTATGGCTCATATTATTTCTTAGAGCAGTGGGACGAATTGAAGAGAAGGAGGGCATTTTTGAGATTCAAATCTAGTCATTTTGGAGGGGTTACACTTCAAATATGACCCTAAGACTTCACCTAGTGACTTGCAGTGTCCCGAACTATATTCCTGGGGATTTTCAGAGCATTTGAAGGCCTCCTTCACTAGGGCCGAATTATCTAGGGCTTCAGTCATCCAGTGGGGAGCACCATTCAGTGGAAGATTTTAGATCTATAGGGTTTGAGAGTGGAATTAGAGATTTGGACACCTGGGTTTTCCTTATAGTTGTTCGATCTATTAGTTGGCATATTTCTTAGGGTGATTGGACACCTTTGGCAGCAGGGCCAAATTATTGAGGGCTTCAGCAATCTAGCAGAGCGTGGCACCTTCCAACTTGGGGGTTTAGCATCCTTACGGCCCAGATCTATTATATTCAATATTCATTGTATATCTAGCCTTTAGAGGCACATTGGAGTCTTCTATTGGAGCATTTTGTAGCAGCTCTATTGTTTATCCTCTTGGCCATCTATTGAGCATTCCAGATCGGCATCTTCATTGTAACATGTTTCTCTATCTTATGAATAAAATCTATTTGAGATGTTTTGGCTTGTCTATCATATTGCATATGGTTGAGGTATGTTCCATGGTTGTCTCTTATTGTTATTTGTTGCATACATTCATATAAACACAACTAAACAAGTCATTCAGCAAAGTGTTTGACGAAATACCACAACCAAAAAAAGTTTTAAAAAGACACCAAAACTGTGATGATCCTTGCATAATGGCTTGGGATCATTGCAGTGGTATCAAAGCTTAGATTCCTGCCAACCAGTGGGAATTATCACATGCATGTAGAGCCATAGAGGGGCCTTCCATAAGAAGACATGGATATTAAGGATTTTTCTAGAGAGACTGTATGTTGTAGATAGGAATATTACTACGACATTAGTGAGAAAACTAGGGCTCAAGTAACATTCCAACAATATTTATCCATGAAAAATCCTAGGTGGAGCACAGATGAGATTACATTCTGGGTCAATCAAGCAATGGAATACATGGACAAAATAGCTAGACAGAAGGAAGCACAGAATAACCCTACACCCATTAGGAGCACGCAACTTTGCTACAGTTGCAAGGTGCCTTGGGAACCAGATCATAGGTGTAGGGGTAAGGGTAAGAAGAATATCATTGAGGTGCACTATGATAGTGATGATGAGGATTTGGAGCAGTCCGATGATGACAGTGACTCTTGCACAGAGGCTAGTGATAGTGACTCTACCTTAGAGGATAGTGATGATGACTCTTGCACAGAGGCTAGTGATGCTTGCACGCTTGAGGAGGATGATGACCCTTGTGTAGTGGATAGGCAGCTGGATGGACAGGACGATAGCACCAGTGTCTTAGTAGACATGTCACATACCATTGATAACCTTACACCTCAGAAAAATGGTGACACTAGTGAGGAGTCACACGTGTTAGCACCTAGAGATGATGAGCTTCCTATGGGGGTCATGACACATATGTCACATGTTTAGACAACCATGATAGCCACGTCACATGAGGATATCAGTGGCATGTCAGATATGATGGATGAGCCTAGTGTGAGGGATGCACACCATGGACAAGTAGACCCACAAATCTAGGAGGAGGTACAGGACGTACTGGCAGTTGACCTCACACATACAGGTCAGCCAGAGGAGATGGAGTCACAGCTATTGGAGACTCCATTGGTTGAGAAGATTGCAAAGGCTGACAAGTGGATGGAGCACTTACTTCCAGAATCAGATTGCATTGATGAGGATGCACTCTTTAGTATTCAGGATGACCATAGCATGTGTCTAGACACAACTATATGGGATCCAGGCACAGATGATAGTAGCAGGTTGAGTGCACAAGAGGATACAACTGCTCATACAGGATACAGTGTGAGTCAAGGGGAGATGTCATCTAGTGATGGGATGCAATGGCATACATGATTACCTAGAAACACAGTAGACAGTGGACAGTTTAGCACGTCATCTTATGCAGAGGGTGTTTTTGGGGATTCCATAGTTGGCACTAGCAGGACTGACACTAGCAGTGAGTGGTCTGAGATGGCACCTCAGTATGACCATGATCAGGAGTCACACCACTTAGAAACATAGTTGAGATTTAGTGAGGCTACAATTAGGGAAGACACTAGACATATTGATGACATGCATGCAGTGATGGCATATTACTATTGGAGAGAATTAGTGGCACAGGGTAGCTCAGATGGAGGATTTTCCATGGATGATTTTCACACTCTCGGAGAGAGAGTATATGTGATGAGGACTGACTACCAACAGTTGTTGAAAGATAGGGATTATCTACTAAGGGTTGGTGAGAGGTATCATGAGGCTCTAAGGGAGCAGGAGTTGGAGATGGTCCGACTCACTGAGGAGTTGGAGAGCACTCGAGGATTCTTGAGAGGTACATAGACCGCCCTTCAAGAATCAGAGTCTAGGATAGATGAGTCTCTTGAGGAGATCCATCAGAGATCCACTTCATCTGTCTTAGTGGACACTCAGATGTATCAGTCAGTCATGTTGACAGAGGATGTTGATGATCTAACAGAGGAGCACCAGTTGATGGGGGACACTTCCATTTGTGCCTTGGGAGTGGTTTATCTCCATATAGAGATTGATCCAGCCGTACGCCCAGGATCTGTGATGCAACATGAGTTTGCGGGAGATGACAAAAGTATGCCGGAGCATATGGTGATGAGTGATAGCTCACAGAGACATGTTGAGATGTATGGTGAGGTTCAAAGGGGTTTACTACCTGGCAGGGAGGAGACACACTTAGGGGAGCATGCAGGTGCCACTCCTTTGCAGCAGCATATGGTTATGATATCTCACCTTCACCATTTCAGTAGTTTCCTGGGTGATGGGAGATGGAGAGTGGTTTACCAGCAGTTGGAGGAGTTGCTTCTGATTGTACCTGATGATTGGGGTTTAGTGATGACTACAGGCGAGTAGTTATCATGGATACCAATGGATGAGCTTCTGGTCGAATCCTTGGGATTGACCAAAGCATGTGATGCCTTCCAGTCTTACAGTTAGTTGCAGATATGTCTATTATCCTTTTCTAACACGTTTATCATTGACAACAACATGAGGAGGATAAAAAATGAGCACATAGGGCTTCTGACAGTGATTAGTCTCACACAGGAGAAGTTAGAGGAGATTGGAAGTGATAAACTTCCAAGTTTTCCATGGGACCCAGGAGTCCGTTTTGTTAGCACGATGTTCATGTTGACCCAGGTTGCACCAGAGAGCCACACACTCCACCTTGGTTTGGTTTGGAGTGGGTTGTAGGTACTTGTCCTATGGGGCGAGACCTTTCCTTCCGCTTGATCATCCTGATAGGGCATGGAGATGTTTGGACAGGTATTTCTTCTACAGAGATGCCATTACAGATACATTTTTTGGACAGTAGGTCCAATGGTCACAGGTATTTTAGCTTGAGGATCCAGGAGAGGAGGATCCAGTATGTATGCAGGGGACAGATAGTCGTGGTCAGAGTAGTGCAGGGCCAGCATGGTGATCTTCGACATAGGTTAGCATGGGACCCAGGGATTGTAGGGTTTAGAATTTCACTGACTGACAGTGGCGAGTGGACCTTTGCAGAGGAAAGTTGTTCTAACTTTCCATTTAGCTTCAGTGTTGAGGGGAGAACAACACTTGAGGGTGTCTCATGGAGGTCTGGTAGTATCTCATGCTAGCATCATCATGTGCAGTTGATGGAGGCTGTGTGGATCTTGGTAGAGATTTGGAGGATGGACTCATTTCGAGATGAGGCCATGTGTCATGTGCAGGAGGTTCACAAGGTTGATATCTTTCAGGACTATGCTTCGCAGAGTATTGAGTTCACTTCCAGATATGGGATCCAGGGGGTGGAGTGTACTATTGTTCATCTTTGGATGGGTTCTACTATGTATCCCAAAGGTGGACATGGGATCCTAGTATTTTATTTGAGATGATTTGGTTACTGCTTGAGGATAAGCAATTTTCTAGCAGGGAGGACTGTAATGTCCCCACTTTGGGACATCATCACAGTGCAGAGGGTTATCATGACCAGAGTAGCCAGATGGAGGTTATAGCGAGTATAGGGGGTATTGAGAGGAATTGTGGGGTCCAGATTACATTGCTCATCATATTCCATCATTATGAGCCATTCCACACAGGTTGGCTTTGGTTCCATTGCATTCCGACGATTTCCATGATTTTGACTATTTTGAGATATAAGTCAATGAAATTCACTAAAGAGGTCATTTTGGGCACATTACTTGGAGGAACCTCTTAGTGTAATAGCTCATTGGAATCGGGAGGAGCAACACTACAGGATGGGGTGGCTAGAAGTGACTTCCAGTGGCTAGGGAAGCCACAAGGAGAGATAAGGAGCTTTTCAGAGGTAAAAAGGTTAATTAATTAATTAAAGTGATTTAATTAATTAATTAAATATTAATAAAATGAAAGTCACTTTGGAGGGACAAGGTGAGCCAAAATTACAAAGGAAAGGCAAGGGCCTCTTCTCATTCATTCATGTATGTTTATCTTTTGATATCTGGCTTCTAGCTAGTAAGCCCAGCATTGGGGGTTTTGAGGGTTTTGACTTAACAAACCCTAGAGGACGATTCCGTGATGAAAGATTCCACCTAGATTGTCCCAAGATTGGTCTCGGATATGCAATATGATCCCACACCATTCTAGTTCCAGATCTACTCAGTTGCAGGAGGATTCCACATCAGTTACTTGTGTAGATAGAGAGAGGGTGCACCAGTTGAGGGTTTCCAGTAAGGGGGGCGCACCATCCATTGAGGGAAGTTCATTGCAGGTGATTGGCAGGGATTTTGGAGATTCTATCACTTGGGTTCTTCTTGCAAGGTCTTCACCATCATTCCTAGTGCTTTCTGAGAGAGTTTTATGGCTCAGATTATTTCTTAGAGTAGTGGGATGAATTGAAGAGGAGGGCGTTTTTGAGATTCAGATCTAGTCAGTTTGGAGGGGTTACACTTCAGATCTAACCCTGAGACTTCACCTAGTGACTTGCATTGTCTCGATCTATATTCCTGGGGAGTTTTAGAGCATTTGGAGGCCTCCTTCATTAGGGCCAAATTATCTAGGGCTTCAGTCATCTAGTGGGGTTCACCATTCAGTGGAAGAGTTCAGATATACAGGGTTTGAGAGTGGACTTGGAGATTTGGACACCTGGGTTGTCCTTACAGTTGCTCGATCTATCAGTTGGCATATTTCTTAGGGTGATTGGACACCTTTGGCAGCAGGGCCGAATTATTGAAGGCTTCAGCAATCTAGCAGAGCGCAACACCTTCCAGCTTGGGGGTTTAGCATCCTTACGGCCCAGATCTATTGTATTCAGTATTCATTGTATATCCAGCCTTTGGAGGCACATTGGAGTCTTATATTGGAGCATTTTGTATCAGCTCTATTGTTTATCCTCTTGGCCATCTGTTGAGCATTCGAGATCGACATCTTCATTGTAGTAGGTTTCTCTATCTTATGAATAAAATCTATTTGAGATGTTTTGGATTGTCTATCATATTGCATATGGTTGAGGTATGTTCCATGGTTGTCTCTTATTGTTATTTGCTGCATAAATTCATATAAATGCACCTAAACAAGTCATTCAGCAAAGTGTTTGACGAAATACCACAACCAGAAAAAGTTTTAAAAAGACACCAAAACTGTGATGATCCTTGCATAATGGCTTGGGATCATTACAGGGGGATACATTAAGGCCCTCCTATGACGAGTCTTTTCATGTTGAATTCAACTCATTATCCTGGGAAAGGACCTAGAAATCACATTAGTACCTTAGAGCCTACATGCCTCAATGGCAGGTCTCTTCGCTTTAAACAGTGGTTTAACATCGTTGGCCCCTGATTGGAAAATTCCATCAAGTTTTCGACTTCAACTCATTCATTCACACTCATTGGATTGTACTAGAGGACCTTGGGATTCATTTACATCAATGATGATTTCCCTCACACTTGTTAACAGTTTTCATTAATGACCAGTAATCAAGTGGTTTCTACCATGTTTGACTTCGACACCTGTAATCACATGGATAGATTCATACTTAGAGATGATGGAAATGAAGACCCTGGATCTAATCATATCAATCCAGGTTGTGATGGAGTATTCATAAGTTTTTATTGACACATAGATCCATGGTGTATGTCTCGTTGCTATGTTTGAATTTGAATTCTTTAATATCTTAGATCTACAATGTATTTCCCATGGATATGTTGAATCATGATGACATGGATCCGCAATGTATGTTTAGTGGCCATGACTCACTTGAAACTTGTGATTAGAGTCACTTGTATTATGAGTATGGGAATATTTGATTACATATTTTGAGATCTTGAATCAGTTCAAAATAGTGAATATCGAACTACCAGTCATGACATATGCCTCTTTCATTGACCTGGAGATCCTAATCAAAGAAATGATTGATTATGATATCCCTTATGACTTGTAATGGAAGGAGATAGTGCGGCTGGGTAAAACAAAGTGCATTTTCCCAGGAACCAGCAGATAATTCCCAGGTGTCACAAAATATGGCAGATCGGACAAAAGACCAAAACAAGACAAGTGGAAAAGGAAGAAGCTGAAGAGTCAGAGGAATCGGCATTGGTTCATGAAACGTTTTTATGATTAATCATTGTAATCGGTTCCCATACCGAAACTGTCATTTATAGTTATTGTAATCAATTTTAGAAGTTGAGCACTTCAGTTTAGCTATTGTAATTGGTTTCTAACTGAAGGAACTCGAATTGTATAAATAGTAAAAGTTCCAAATGTATTAATGTTGGAAGAAGTGCAAGGGAACCTTTTAGTTGTTTGGAAGTCAATTGTAATTTTCTGGAGCTGTATTGAATACATATGTAGAATATTTTGAAGTCTCTATGAAAAGATTCTAATAGTGGTGATATGAGTTTTGTCTTCTCTCCTTGTATGTATTTCTTGTGTTCTTTAATTTCATTTATATTGTCTTCTATTTAAATTGGATAGTTTAAAAGCCCAAAATTCATCTTGTGATGCTCTTGGATTAAGCAATTTAAAATGTGTTAAGTTCTTCTTAAATAATTCAAAATTCATTTCATTAATGCTCGGATGCATTTATTTGTTTTCTTCTTCTTCTTACACTCTGCAAACTACAATATATAACTCAAATTCATTGTCTCACTTATCCTTTATCCTCTAGAGAGTTCTACTAGTTAGTCAATGTTTTCTTTCATTTTCAGAATTTTGAATCCATAGCCCTAAGTGTCCCTCCCCTTCCTTGCCAGCAAATTTATAAAAAACAAAACCCAAAAAACATTAAACCTAGACATTGATTGACAAAGACACAGCAAGTGACATGAGAGAGCCCTCTCTGAGCTTAGCAGGCTAGTACCCAGCTCTAAAGTTGGTTTGTAGGTTAGCTTTGTCATTTGTTTATGAGCCAAACAAATTTATAGAGTGCTAACACTGACCATTAAACATTTGTACTCCATTCTCAGAATAATCCCTGATCTCCTTCCAGTGGTTAAACTATTTCCTGAAGGAACCTGATCTGATAATGATTGTTAGATTAATGAGAGGGGGGCTGAATCAATAATAGAGTAATTCAATACTTTTTAACCACAAATTAAAGCATTATATCAATGTAGCATTATCATCCAATAGTTTCAAAGTAAATAAACAATGAACAAATGAGCAATCATACACATACACAGTACATCAGTGTTTTTACGTGGAAACCCAAAGCGGGAGAAAACCATAGAATGATTTTTCTTATATATATTTAAGAATTACATTCATTGGAAGCACCAACTTCCTTTTTTTTCTAGCTGCAACTGGAAGGAGGCTCCAACCCCCTAGTTTCTCAGGCTACAACCTAAGCGAAGCTCCAATTCTCTGGCTACAACCAGAAGGAGGATACAACCCCTTATGTTCTTCAGATACAACCGAAAGGTGGCTACAACCACCCGTCCTTACCCCGTCCAACCACCCTGACGTAGAAGTAGAATGATGGAACCACTGTCACACTATCACTGTGAGATATACTATTGTAAACCTATACCAATCAACCTGTAATCAAACTGTAACAACATTTACCAATAACTTGTGCCAACATGTACCTCAACCTGTACCATAAACAAATGCATAAACCATGCACCAAACCTGTACAAATAACCTGTCACAATAACATGTCCAAACAACCTATCACAACAACTTGTCTCGTCAATCTTATCAACCAAATCAGATCAATCACCAAGACAACTCTCAAATATGTGCATCAACCAAGCATAACACAACAAATCATAATCATCACCAAGATCAATATGTTTTTCTAATAATATACCAAGACAAATATTCTACATCATCCATAAACCATGTGTCAACAATACTACTAACAAGTGCCTCCAACCATGTACCAAGTATGTACCAATCATGCATCAACTACTCATAAATATGTACCAACATCATCATATATACACCTCATGTATGTGCCAACTCATCAACTACTTGTCTCAACCATGTACCCAACATGTACCTCAACCATATACCAAATGCATATACCAATATAACCATCAAAACTTTCTCTACCAACCAAAT
>ML782126.1:609049-625334 GCA_009831015.1 Picea engelmannii | reverse complement strand
AAATCGTCAACCTTCTCCTTAGAGGGAGAATAATCTTTGGCTCGAGTAGTGAGTGCAACGTTGTTCTGCTTGGAATCACCAGTACACATCAAAACATAGGAGGTGGAAGAAAATGAGGGTTGGTCATGGATGACCAACTATGCTTGTTGTTGAGACGGGAAGGGTTGGGACAAGACAGTCAGTGCAGGTGGTTTTGGATCTCCTTGAAGGAACTTAGTGACCTCGGCACGTCGTGGACAATATTTCATGTAGTGATCATCACCACAGATAAGGAAAGGGTATCGTGGTTTGCACTTATCCCGATCGTCAACAGGGGTAGTTTTAGGTTTCTCTGCTTGAGAATTATTTTTGCCCTCCTTATTCTTGCCTCTCCCCTTTTTAGATTTGTTTTTACCGGCTGGGGTAGATTGGATGGAATTTACCTCAGAAGTTTTTCCGGTGGGAGTGGCAGGAGACGGAGCATTTTGAACATTAGAAGAAGCAGATTTAGGGTTTGTGCTTGAAGTGACATGTGATTGGGCTTGGGCAGTACCAATCACATCGTCAGCTGCATGCAAGGCAACTGGATTAGTTGAAGTGCTGGAAGTATTAGGATGAGGTAGGTCAGGTAGTAAATCACAAAGGGTTCCCATTTATGAATAAACGAGGTCAAGATATTGAGCTCGACTTATATACTACTCTTCCATGGCGACGCCACCCATGGAAATGTCCTTACTGATTTCATTCACAAATGATTTTGTAAACCATTATGCCAGTAACTGATCAGGGAGCTCAAGTTTAATGAGACGTCGTCTCCTTCACCACTCATGGATGTGATCAGAGATATGAGTGCCTTTAGTCTGTTTGAAGGAAGTCAAAATCTTGGTCCCTATGTCATAACGGATTGGTAACTGGTAATGTGTAAGGAAAGCCATAGCTAGGGTGTTGAAGTCAGAGAAGAAACCTCGTGGCAATTCGATATACCACTTCATAGCAGAACATGTAAGGGTTCGTTGAAAAAGATGTAAGCGAATAGAGTCATCCATCAATGAGTTGGACGAGCACCATAGGTGAAAAGTCATAACGTGATTTTTTGGGTCCTCACCCACTTTGCCGTCAAATTTAGGAATGTCCGATGGAAGCTTGGCTGGTATAACAGGCCATTGGGGAGAGTGACGAATGGGATCATTTAAAATCCTTGAGAAATTCGGAAGATCCAAAGTGGTGAGAAAAGGTAACTGTCGATTCACCTACGAGTACTGGTGGCTTTGGGGAGGAAGCCCTGTCGGCAAACCAGTAGGACCATAAGTAGTCTGCATATAATTTGAAGATCCAGGCATATTCAGTGGTGGTTGGATAGGATATTAGCTCATCAGATTATACCCTGGAACAGGGGCTTGAGTTTGAGCATTCGCCCCCCAAATGGGATTGAACAAACCTGGATATGGTTGGCCCATGCTAGGGGGTGTTACAGATGCAGCTGGAAACTGTTGCCCCCCAGTCGATTGAGGAGGATTTTGGATCAACTTATTCCAATACTGGGCCAAATATGGAGGTATGTTTTTCCCATAAGGTGGGGTCGGTCCTCCCATCGAAGGTGGTGTTCCAATTGGAAGTTACCAACTGAGAGGGGGTTGAGTGATACTACCTTGATGAGATTGGCCACCAACCGGAAACTGATAAGTTGGAGTGAATGATGGAATAGCGCCACTAGGATTAGGATTGCCAGTAGAAGACGAAGAAGGTCCTCCAAAAGGAAATTGAGGGAGTGTTGGAACAAAACCAAGAAGAAAGTGCCCAAAAGAAGAAGGACCACTAGGAGAGCCGAATGGAGTTTGCACAGGAGTAGGAATGGAAGCATTCAACGCACGGTATCTAGGTGGTAGTGTCGGAATGACATTGGGCGTTTGCGGTGTGTTGATAGGAGCAAGACTAACCGTAGTGAACCCGGTTGGAACACTCGTAGTAGATGTAATATGGGCCATTTCGGCAGGGACGGTAAAGTGATAAGCGGTAGTCACTAGTACTGTCTCTGTACTAGAGATTTCGGAAATCACAGACGGGTTGATTTCGGAAATGACAGGTGAACCTGGACCAAAAAGGTCCCGTCGAAAAATGTCCATAGACCAAAAAGGATCTTGGTCCCTAGGTCCAGTCAGAGATCCGGAATACACAACAATTAAGTCTCCGGAAGAGTTTTCTCACATAAAACGTCTCTTGGAATCGGGGTGAAGTCGAAAGTCCTCTCGAGTGTTTGTAATGTGAAAATTTTCTAGAGAGTCAGTGCGTTCCACTTGTGGGGTGGTGACGACTGGGACTTCACTCTACCGAGGAGAGCCTCTAGGTGTGCTTGTAGGAAAGGGTTGTAAACCTTCCAGATCCTCTAGAGATAAACCCTGCATTCTACGTGAACGATGTGGAGGAGCTATTGTAAACGAGTGACAAACTTCGTGAAGAAAATCCTATGGTCAACTTCAAGAAACAAACAACACGCGCTAGTAAACAAAATCTAGGAAGAAACACCAAACAAACAGGACCTTCTAATTTCGAAGCCACTAGTTGGTGATAAAATCCAACGTCGCAACAACAAGATGAGAAGGGACTGGGCTAGGGTGGAAAAGTTACGTTGACGACCTGCTTAACTTACTTACACCCTGGTGCAAGCTACCACACATAACCATGGGTATACCCTCCAAGGAGCCCGAGTGAGTTTGGTCAACGTCAATTCCAGGTACCATGAAGACTTTCACCTCCACAGTCACCTCGGGTAAGAACCTAGAAAGATAGTGTTGTAGGAAAATCTCCCTGCGGACAGGCAGATTGCCTCAAAGAGCTTGACCCTAACTCTAAGACAGAAAATGCTTAACGTGGACACTGACTTCCTTTCAAATCTATCTAAACTAACACATGAGAAGGAAGAATGACAAAAGTACCTTTTTAACGACGTTTGTCCCTGCACACTTCGAGTTGCGCTCCAATCCTTTGCTCCTTGCTAAGCTCTGCAGACAAACAAGATACGACCACTTCCTACTCTATTGATATTAGCTTGAAAACAGATCTATCAATTAATGATAAGTTCATGTAACATTAGACACAAACTAGAAAGAAACAGGCCAAGCGTGTCATATTAATGAGAATAACGACAACAGTACTTACAATCGTAGATGCGAATGTCACAGCTTCGTCAAGTCCTCTTCGTCTAACCCTTGCCTGAAAGATCCACAACTTGGATAACAACAGCTTCACTGATCACTCTCTTTTGGCTGACTGTGTGTTTCCTCTAAGATGATAGGTTTCATGCTAGCAGTTCTTCTCCTTTTCCACCATCATAGAGCCTGCTTATATAGGTTAAGAGGAGCTTAACCTCTTGAGTTATCTTTAGAACAAGTTGGGGAACTTCCTCCTTAGATCAGGGATCTCTTGATGAAACCAAGAATTTGAATACAACTGCCTCCTAATCTTGAAATATCCTCCCCTTATTCTCCTCAACGGGCCAACTACTGCCTCAGATTAGGCAGCGCTCCCTTAGAAGGAGCATCATAGCACTGTAGCGCTCCCTTAGAATCTTGAGGGGACTGCCATCACCTTCAAGGTGAGTAGCTCTCCTTCAGAGGGGGCAGGGCAGTGTTATAACGCTCCCTGAAGCCTTTTAGGGGAGCGCCAGCGCTCCTAAGGCTGATATAAGGGAGCGCTCCCCCTCAAAACCTTTGTTTCAGAGCTCTCTTCAGGTGTTAAGAGTTATTTGACTCCAGTTAACCAATTCTTCTTCTCCAAACCAAGCACATGTGATGTTTTAAGTGTCTCCTTAGTGTCGTCAGCATGGAAGTATGCTCGAACATCATTTGCGACACTTGTGACCAACTTGCGACACTTGCAAAAGTTGTAAGGAAGATGCGACACTTACGACAATTGAGAGGAACATGCGACACTTATCTAGTTGAGTAATTTTGACATGTAACAGATTGCCCCCCAAAGTATGAAGTTAGAAGATGCGAACTAATAACTGAAATACTTTGTAGACGTTCAAACAAGGGTATAGACTCGGAGAAGCTGATAGAAGTTGCACACAAACATCCAACAAATATCATGACATATTTCAAAACCCAAGGCAGGCATACCTATGCTTGGGTGATTAAGACTTTGCAAGGTATGGCCGCCATAAAATACACTGCGGATCCATAATTGTATTGATAAAAAGGTATAGCCACTGAAGATACAATGTAGATCTATACTCTGATGACTCGGACTGATCGTAGCCACGAAGAATACACAGTGGATCTACGAGATGAAAATACATAGCCACGACCAATAAAGAGTGGATCTATGTAACGGTGTATCTGTTCTTTGTCCAATAGAAACTCCTTCGCAGCTTGGGGAAAGCATATATCAAAGTGATCGCTCAACCTAGGGTCTTCTTACCAATCCCAATATGGTACGAATCTGACCATGCGAATAGATGTACTGACGTCGAACATGGCAGAAACCACTTGATTATCGGTCAATGGTGTGAACCGTTAACAAGTGCGAGGGAGATCACCATTAATGCCAATGATTCCCAAGGTACCCTGGTACATTCCAGTGAATGCGAATAGATGAGCTGAGGTTGAACATCCATGGAATCATTCGATCAGGGGTTAATAATGTAAACCCAATGTCGAATGTGAGGAGGCCTACCATTGAGGCATGCAGGTCCCAAAGTACTAACTGGTTTCTAAGTCTGATTCCCGGATAATGTGTTGAATTCGACAGGAATAGACTTGTTGAGGGAGGGCCTTGATGTATCCCCCATCACCGACACGAAACGAACATGGAGATGTAATTGGCAGATCAAATGGACATGGACTGACACAGGTTTTGAGGCAAGATATTTGGGATGGCTGACTCTTGAGGCAGATAATTCCCTTGAACACTGAGGCACGACAGTGAAACGTGACATGGACCAAAACTATGCAGTGGGTACTGTGACTTGCGTCGGGTGACCCAAAGGAGTGAAAGGAACTCAAAGGATTGGCTCAGTGCAGAGGTTCAATGGATTGTGATGTATGAAAATGAAAAAGTGTCGTGTTCAAGGGAAACTCTAAGAAGTGTTGGATGATGTTCTCAAGAGACTACTTGGCTTGCTCCTTTCAATTTTTCCCCCATCCAGATAGATGAGAACCTCTTTTTGATTTAATAAGCTCGAGGAGGATAACACATGCTCGATATAACTCACCTTCGGTAAGTTCCTCTTCCCTTTTTTAATGAACTGGAAGAAGTAAGGGTTCAGTTCCATATGGGTCTGTCGATGTGTGCTTTAACGAGTCCAAAGACAGAAAACTCGAAGGTTTTTCGGGATTATAGAGTTTGGAAAAACACTTAAAAGAGAACTCTCTCAATTCCTTTTTCGTACAGTAGTCTAACGAGACTGAAAAAGGGTTAAACTATCGCTCGAAAGACGCCCTTTCTGACCTTTTAACGAGTGTGAAAGGAAGCAAGGTCACTCGACAATCTTTTCATATTTAGAGAGTCTAAAAAGGGTTTAAAGTAGACTCCAGGGGGGTTCCTTTTTCATGTGTTCGTATCCGTACGGGTCCGAAAAAGAGATAAAATTTTACCCAATTACGTTCTCATATTGTCGAGCTCGAGAACGAACTAAGACTATGCTCATAAATGTGACAAGGTAGATAATCCATCAGGACTGCCAGGAAACCTGCAATGCCAAAACTACAAACCATGGTTTAGTAAAGCCATTATATCATTAGAGAAACCCAAAAAATGACTATACCTTATCAAAAATGAAAATTTATAAATCAATTGATTGAAATTTCATTTACCATTTCATTTTGCAAGGATTTTGGAGTAGTGGAGATTCTCAGTTTGAAGTGGATCTTGTTTTGTTCACTGCTGGAGCTACGGTTGACCATTTCGCTCGCTGTTCAGACCAGGTAGGTGTCCATCTCTTTCTCTTTCAATTTCATTGTTTGGTATTCATTTTCATAGCATTATTTATTTTAAAACACGAATCCCTAAGTTGCCCCAATTAGAACCAAATCGGCCTCTTTGAAAATCAATGAAAAACGGGATTTGTTTTGCAAAAACGTTCTGGGAAAGGATGGTTAAGATGCCAACACCCTAGAAGTCAATTAGATGTGTCGTTTTTTAGCAAAGAATCCATAGGAAAACCCCCACGCATGCCCACGCAGCCATAAAATCGTTTTGATCTTTTTAAACATTTTTATCATTGTTTGATGAATGTTAAATGCTTAAGAGAGGGCGTGGTGGTTATAAAGAGTGTGTGGTTACTTTTAAATGATGTGGGCATCTTATTTCATGTTTTAAAWTGCTTTTRAAAATTGCYRAAATTGCCAAAACGYGGAAATAACRRATTTCTTGATTTTTTTTTTGTTTTGTAGRTAACTTCGGCRAYCATGATYGARTGGAAAGAGAGGGAACATGAGATGGATGACKTAGCYKCCTTRYGGAGTCCTYGYAYAYGGGCYKCYTTGYGAGCTTGYGGTTTKCTCAAATTCTTCAAGTTGCAAAAAATGAAGAGAGAGATTTTATTGCTCGAGCATATGATTGGCCTCTGGGATGTTGCAGAACAAGGATTCCGAATCGGCACACAACTTTTAACCATTGAGTTAGAAGACGTGTACTTTTTGACCGGCCTCTATAAAAGAGGGGTCCCCATATTTTTCTCCGGATAAAGAGCGCTACCTGAACAAGTGGATGTGTATCTCTCACGCCACTACATCCCAGGAGCAAGGTTGGTAGGGGGTAGAATCCCCATCAAGGATATTCGAGATTTGCCCCTCCGGTCTATACTGTTTTCTATCACGAGAGTGACAGGAAGCACTAGCACTCATCTGGCATCAAGATCGTAGGTGGCTTATGGTGTTCAGTGTTTGGAACCAACATTGTTCAACTGGAGTGCAGTGTTCCTTCGAAATGTGAAGGAATAGATCTCACAATGCAGGACTGGACAGAAGCAGTTTGGTTACGACTCATTTTTGGTCTCATTTTTTCTAGAGCGCATCCCCTAGATGCAGCCTCAGATAGCACTGGCGGTGTGACCAGTGGATGAACCTAGGATGGGGAGGTGGACTAGTATGTCTCCAAGGCTAGTATCGGATTCAGAGTTCCATTTCACTGGCGATTTCTTTGCCTGGTTGAGATAGCAGTACCTCTGGATAAAGGACTTCCCTTATGCTGAGGTAGATTTCCGTGGGAGCATGGACTTGATTTTGCTCGCAGGGGAAGACTGGGATGAGTCAGGTAAGAGACTGAGCCATACTTTGTCTAGTTTTTTTTTTTTAAGTTTTTGATGTATATATATATTTTTTTTTGGGTATGTAGAAGAGTTTTAACAGATGTATTGTTTCCAACATGCAGACAAGGGAACAGTGCGTCCGGCTGATACACTGGTACCAGAACGTCGCGGGGGTGTCTCGGTTGCAGCAGATCCGGCAATACCAGTGATGGGTCTCCGGTAGGTTGAGAGAAACCTCCAAGGCCTTACGATGGGCATCCCTCCTCTGTAGAGGGGGGAAGTGCCTTTACATCTGTAGAGGCATACTATAGGAGTACCGGAGAATATCAATTCTCTATTGAGGCACGTAGTGCATGCAGTGGTGTGTTACTCACAGCACAATGTAGTGCGGGGAGATTAGAGTCTCTCCGGTGATCATATTTTGTATGCCTTGTCAGGCGACGTTGTATGGGTGGAAAGACCCAATATTTTTCTCTTCTACATACTTTTTGATGTAATGTAAACATTTCAGTCATGCCATATATATATATATATATATATATATATATATATATATATATATACAGTTTCGAGTTTTTATGATGCCAATGATTTGTACATGATGATGTCTATGATGTGTTTTAATTTACATGTAATGTACAATTTTGCTTTCCTTAAATATTATATGTGGGCAAGATACCAATCCATGATATAATTAGCTAATGAATCTAAAACACTATTAAGTTCTCTTGGAATGTGTCTATATTCAATTTAATCGAACATTTGTTCAAGACGACAAACTTGTAAGTGTAGACGTAGCAGGATAGGACTATGGATAGCGTAGATATGGTTGAGTTGGTAAACCACGAGTTGGGAGTCTAAGTAAATAACAATACGAGAGATACCTAGGGAGGAGGCTTGGATCAACAGTCCAATGACAGCGTGATATTCTTCCATATTGTTGGTTGCCGATCCTAAGCAGATACCTCCTAAACTCACCACCTCATCAAATTGGTAAATAACTGAAGCTGTTGAAGCAATGTTCTGGGTATGTCGGATAGCACCATTCGTGAACCCAAAAAATATAGGAAAGGAAGAAGTCATCTGCGCATGAAAACACAAGCACAGTCATGAGTGGCAATGGTAAAGACTCGAGCAAGCGAAAGAAATAGACACGCCAAACTAAAATACAATAATGTACAAAGTACAAATGCTAGGTGATCTAGGCATAGTACTTCTTAAGGTAAAGCCCATTTCGGGGCTCTCCCAGGGAAATTCCATCATGATCAACTAATTCGTAAGCCCCTCTGTGTAGAACACACTTCACGATGTAAGGACTGTGCCACATAGGTTCTAATTTTCCTGTCCCCAATTTATCGTGAGCTTGGTCATAAACGAGGACTAAGTCTCCTTCTGTGAAAGTCCGAGGGTGGACGGATTTGTCATATTGACTCTTAATTCATTTTTTATGTGCCTCATTGGCAAGAGCAGCATCGCGACGGGTTTCGTCTAGTTTGGATAGATACAAGAATCATTCTTCTTCAGTAGAGGTATGGGGCAGGAGTTCTACTTTCAGTTTGAGTGATGGAATCTCACACTCGATTGGTAGGACGGCTTCAATGCCATAGACCAACTGGAAAGGAGTAAATCTAATTGAAGTTTTCACAGAGGTGTGATAGGCCCAGAGAGCAGAGAACAGTTGTAAATGCCATGATGTTTTGTTTTCCCCTACCATGTGTTGGATCATGGTTTTTAGGACTTTGTTGATAGCCTCAATTTGTTCGTTCGCTTGAGGGTAGTAAGGGGATGAGTTTTCATGGAGAAAACCCAATTTGACATGTAACTCGCTCATCATCTGGTTTTTGAAGTGTGCACCATGGTCAGTGACAATGGCATGTGGTACACCAAAATGAGTTATGATGTGGTTGAAGAGGAATAGAGTTGTAGTACGGCCATCATTCAGGAAGGTAGGCATAGCCTCAGCCCATTTGGTGAAGTAGTCTACGGCGACGATGATGTAACCGTGCCCCCCGGCTGAGGTAGGCTTACACTACATGAAATGGATGCCCCATTTGGAAAAGGGGCCGATGGCTATAATAGGGTGCAGCGCCGTAGGGTGGGTACGTGCCTTCTTGTTAAAGATTTGACAGGGTGGGCATTTTTTGATGGCCTTGATGCAATCTTTGAAAATCGAGGGCCAAAAGTAGTCGGCACGTAGGATTTTTTGGGCTGTGGCCATCCCAGAAAGGTGACCACCACAAGTGCCAAGGTGACAATCGTTCAAAATGCGTTCAGCTTCCTCGTGAATCAGACATCGCTGAAGGATGGTTTCAATACCACAGTGATACAAAGTGTCGTCGAGAATGATATAACGACGAGAGTGGTGACGAATGCATCGACGCTCTTCGCGAGAGATGTTGGGCTGAAAACGTTGGGTTTGAAGGTAGAGGAGAATGTCTCCGTACCAAGGATCAGAGGTGCTGATGAGGAAGAGAGATTCGTCGGGGAGAGACTCTCTAGGTTCAATGTTTTCATCGGCACGAGGGAGAGCACAGATTATCTCGGCAAACACCAGGGATTTTTTGTCTTTAGCTTTCATAAACTCAAGATCGAATTCTTGAAGAATAACGATCCATTTTGAATATTTACCCCCAAGTACTTGACGTGTCAAGATGTGATACATTGGGTTGGAGTCTGCGATTACCGTGGTGGTGTGTAATAAGATGTAGTGGCGGAACCTTTGGACAGTGATGACAGCTGCCAGAGCCAGTTTCTCAACATGCGAATATCTGAGTTCGGGTCCAGATAAACTCTTTCTCAGATAATAAATCACATGTTCTTCGTCGTTGGGGTATTCTTGAACTAACACCATCGCAATGGTGGAAGTAGAAGCGGCCAAGTAAAGGATATAATCCTTTGTATATTTAGGGGGATGTAACAAAGGTGCATGGGTCAAAGTGTGCTTGAGAGCATCAAATGACCGTTGAGCTGCGTCATCCCGGATGAAAGGGATGTTCTTTTGTAGTAACCGCATAAATCCTTTAGTGATCTCAGCATAGTTGCAAATGAAACAACGAAGAAAGTTTGATTTGCCTTGCAAACTCTGGAGTTGGGTTAAATTGGTAGGTGGAGGTAAGGCTAAGATGGCCTTGATCTTTAAGGGATCCACCCTGATCCCGTCTTTGGAGACAATGAAACCGAGGAGTCAACCAGATTCGACAGCGAAAATGAATTTGTGTGGGTTCAGACGAATACGGTAGAACCGACATCGAAGAAAAATTGCTCATAAATGATCAATGTGATCAGATCGATTTAGCGAATGGGAAGGTAAATCGTCGAGATATGGTTCTGCTATATGTTTGATGTCATGAAAAGCATATGACATGGCTCGCTAGAAAGTAGCACCAGCATTTTTAAGGCCAAAAGGTAGCTTTCGGTAGGCGAAAGTACCCCAAGGGCAGATGAAGGTTGTCTTATGTTGATCAACAGGTAATATTTCAATCTGGTTATATCCAGAAAAGCCATCCATGAAAGAGAAGATTACGCTCCCTGCACAATTATCGATGATTTGGTCGATGAAGGGCGTAGGGTAGTTGTCCTTGGGACAAGCTTTGTTGAGATATCGATAGTCAATGCAAACACGGATGGTCCCTTGTTTCTTAGGAACCGGAACAAGGTTGGAGACCCATTCGGTTAAAGGGACGGGATAGATGAAGCCAGATTTTAGAAGTTTTTCAACTTCTTCCTTTATAGCTGCGATTTTCTTGGGATGAACCGGGTGAAGTTTTTGTCGAACCGGTTTCGCGTCAGGGTAGGTTTTGATTTCATGTACAATGATTGAAGGGTCGATCCCTGGCATTTCCTTGTAGCTCCATGCGAAGATATCGCGAAATTCCTTGAACAAAGTGGTGTAAGAAACTACTTCGTCGAGTGTGAAATTAGCACCAAGGTTGATGTTTTCCACGACACCTTCTTTGATTGAAATGTCAATCGTGATTGTAGTAGAGATGTTACTCATGTTCCCCTCAGAGAGAGTATCTTGTGTGAGGATAGGAGATTGTGGAGCATGGGTAACATCAAATGGGAAGACAGAGTGTGTGTCTCTGTGAATTTCTTCCAATGGCGGAAGAAAAGAGGATCGATGATGGTTATCATCCCAAGGTAAGTCGTCAATGCTAAGCATTTCCATAATAGATTCGTCCGAAGGAAAAATGTGGGAAATGTAATCGATGGCAGATGATAGGGAATCCAACCATGAGGGCATAGAAAAGGCATCGAATGCCAATGAATGTGAAGTGTTCGACGGGGGAGAGGTAGATTGAATAGCTACGTATGCGGCCTCGACTGGGCTAAGTGACATAGTGTCACCGAGCACATTGAATTCCAAAGGACTAGGCACAATCCAAGGGTCAGATGATTCCAAGGATTGATAAGGCATAGTCGAGATCATATTGACGACGGAAATATGATGTGCGGTAGGTGGAAGTGGTGTAGGGAAAGTACCCATGAGGCTAGAATCTTTCAATAAGCCAACACCAACGCTTTCATATGTAACCGGGTGGTCTCCCAAAAAAGGAATGTTGTTGGTAGCAGGGATGCGAGCGTCGGGTGTGTAGAAATCAAGTTGCTCGATGGTAACAATTTTTCCTTGATGGGGGAATTGTACACATCGAAACATCGATGAGGCGACGGTATTCATAGCGTAGAACCAACTTCTTCCAAGTAGTAGTTTGTAATCGAGGGGAGCATCAACCACCTCGACGTCAACGGTAACAGTTTTTCCGCCCAACTGAACGGCTAAGGATTGTAATAATTCGTGAGGATGAAAACCTTGTCCATCGAAGGCGTGTAACATGGTAGCAGAGTTGTTAAGGGCAGGTGATTTCAAGCCTTTCCAATAGGCTAGAGACATGACACAGGTGGAGGCTCCCTCATCCAGGATAGTCCGGTGGATTTGTTGATTGTGAACAACAACATCGATTTGGAAAGATAGCTGGTGAGAGAGTCACGGTTGATGATCATCCAAATTAAACGTGAGGTTGTTTGATGACTCAGGATAAAAAGCATCGATGGCGGCTAAGAGCGTTCTACGTTGGCTGGGGCAGTGTTGTATAACTTCCAAGGCGGACATGGAACACGGGGCTTGGGCCAAATCTTCTACAATGTTGTAATTTTGGGCAGCCCGTGAATTGGGATTGAAGGTAGATTTCCAGATGGTGCTCTTAGGAGGGCGTAAGATAGAGTCAAAAGAAGGTTTCTCAATTTGGAGTGGCCCGGATGGAGGGCTAACAGACGGAGGATTGGCGGGGGATGGTAACGGGTCTGACGAAGAACCGTTAGCGATCTTTGGCTTGTCAGGTTTAACTGGCGTGTCATATGTCACAGAGCGAGTGGTTAGATTAACTCTGTTAAACATGTAAATGTGGGCACTTGTCGAGGCCTCATCATGGGGTTGGTTGGAACTTCCCCCCGGTGTGGGGGTTTGTGCAACCAAAGATTGTTGCTACGGAAAAGGCTGAGTGAGCACAGAGGGTTGTGAATTTGCCTTGAAAAGTTTGGCCACTTCATTGCGATGTAGGCAGTCTCGAGTGTAGTGATCGTCACCACAAATGAGACATGGGAATTTCAGTTTTCGTTGTGGTTGTTTTCCGGCAGCAGGAGTTTATGGTTGGGTTTTGGGTTGTTCATTGTTATTGTTCTTCTTTGGTTTGTTTCTCGCTTTCTTCTTTCCCCCAAGTTGTTGTGAAGGGGTTGATTGGACTGCATTCACATCAGAGACCTGAGTTTGAGGGGGGGTAGAAGAGGGTACATTCGAACTGGGAGCAGCCGTCGAAGCGGGCCGTTGGATCGTTCCAGTAGACTGGGTAGTAGATTGAGTTTTGACAGAGCCAATAACTCCATCCGCATGCAAAGCAGTTGATGGTTTGGATGGATCGTTAGTGGCACGGGTGGCATTTGGTATCAACTCATATAGAGTACCGGATTGTGAATAGACTAAGTCTAAGTACTAAGCTCGGGCGATGGCTTCTTCCTCGGTGACTACACCACCCATGGAAACGTCACGAGCAATCTGGGGTAACAACGATTTTGTGAACCATTCCTCTAACAATTGGTCAAGAATGATCGCTTTGATTATCCTTCGTCATCATCTCCATTCATGGATATGATCAGAGATATGTACAGAAGTTGTCTGACGAAGGGAGGTTAATAGTTCAGTACCCGTCTCATACCGGATGGGTAGTTGGAAGTGCATGAGGAAGGACATGGCGAGGGAGTTGAAATCGTGAAAAGATGCACGTGGTAATTCAATATACCATTTCACCACGGAACCCATAAGTGTTCGTTGGAAAAGACGCAAATGAATCGAATCGTCCATGAGGGAGTTGGATGAACACCACAAATGGAAAGTCATCATGTGGTTGTTCGGGTCTTCTTCGGATTTTCCATCAAATTTTTGGATGTCAGAAGGAAGTTTAGCTGGAATAGTTGGCCAAACCGAAGAATGATAAATAGGATCATTCGTTAACCGAGACAAGTTTGGAAGATCCAGGGTAGCTAGAAAAGATAGTTGTCGGTTAACCTATGGGTAATGTTGGTGTGGCAGAGGGACACTAGTGGGGCCCATTACTGGGTTATGTGGATAATTATAACTAGTGGGCCCTCTCATGTGAGGTTGGTTTTGACCAAGGTACACAGGATTTGAGATGTTTTGAGAAGCATGTGTGAGTGGAGGATAATCAGATGGGTTTTGTGGGTTATAGGGTGGGTTTGGCATTTGTCCATAAGGGGGTTGTTGCGGAGTCTGAACATTTTGTCTTGTCGAGAACTGTGGGTTTCCTCTAAGATGATAGGTTTCATGCTAGCAGTTCTTCTCATTTTCCACCATCATAGAGCCTGCTTATATAGGTTAAGAGGAGCTTAACCTCTTGAGTTATCTTTAGAACAAGTTGGGGAATTTCCTCCTCAGATCAGGGATCTCTTGACGAAACCAATAATTTGAATACAACTTCCTCCTAATCTTGAAAGATCCTCCCCTTATTCTCCTCAACGGGCCAACTACTGCCTTAGATTAGGCAGTGCTCCCTTAAAAGGGGCATCAGAGCGTTGTAGCACTCCCTTAGAAGCTTGAGGGGAGCGTCAGCGCCTTCAAGGTGAGTAGCGCTCCTTCCGAGGGGGCAGGGGAGCGTTATAACACTCCCTGAAGCCTTGTAGGGGAGCGCCAACGCTCCTAAGGATGATATAGGGGAGCGCTCCCCCTCAAAACCTTTGTTTCAAAGATCTCTTCTGGTGTTAAGAGTTATTTGACTCCAGTTAACCAGTTCTTCTTCTCCAAACCAAGCACATGTGATTTTTTAAGTGTCTCCTTAGTTTCGTCGGCATGGCAGTATGCTCGAACATCATTTGCGACACTTGTGGCCAACTTGCGACACTTGCAAAAGTTGTAAGGAAGATGCGACACTTACGACAATTGAGAGGAACATGCGACACTTATCCAATTGAGTAATTTTGACATGTAACATATAGGCCACTAAGGTCACCACCAACAACAATAAATCCTAGGGGAACAGTCGACAGTCCGATCCACACGCAAGGGCAGGGTATCTATCCTGCAATCAACTCAAAAGGCTTCCACGCATCATTGTGGGTATACCTCCGAGTGATCCCCATAATACGTGCAATCTCTACACTGATATCAACAAAGCAGGGTGAGTCACTCTTCCAATATCAATGTGACCTCGTGCTTGACCCTTGTGTGAGAAGGGCTTCCCAGGACAAGATTTTGCAAATGGAATTTAACACTCCCTAACACAAGATGCTATTGTGTGTTTTGATCTTTTGGAGAGTGTATCTCTCTGCCTACTCCAAAGCGCTAGCCTAGCTAAATGTTGGTGTAATAGAGCCCTAGAAAAGAGTTACTAGATAATTTTTATGATTACGCAGTGTTATTAAGAGCTGTTGTTTACTCAAAGGAAACGGAGGTGAAACTTATGTTGTATGACGCTGACCCAACAATACAAGGATGAGAATGAAATGTATCACTTTTCGTTCAATGAATCCTATGTATGGGAGAGAGAGAAAGTTTTCCAGATTAACCTTGAACTACAATGAAAAATTTCCTTTAAAATGCAAATGCAACAAATCACGCATCAATAACAATTCTCTATTGTGTCTTTTTCAATAACGTCAACAATCGATTTTCAATGTTTTCGAAGACGAAAATATTTTTTGAAAGAAAAACTTTTTTTCACTTTTCAAAAAGGAACCACACTATGATAGTGAGAGTACAGAAAATCAAAATCCAAATGAACAAGCAATGATAAAAAACCCAATCCACTCTTTCAATGAAAACAAAAATAAAGAGCAAACCAATATAGTCTTTTCACACGCATAAGAAAATGATCTTTCAAAAAATAAGAAAATGATAAAGACCAAGAGAAAACTCAACTTTCAACCGATCACCGGTTCTTAACTAATCAAACACACTCAGATTCTGAAATCAGAGAGTATAGTGTTGCCAAGAAAAGTCAAGAAATGAAATTCAAGACAAAAGTGACAAGAAGAGCCTTGAAATCCTAAGACTGTTCATGCACACAAACAAAGACAAGAAAAACATCAATCAATGGTCCAAGAAACTCATATGAGGAAACTAAACTGATCTGGGCAGTTGAATATGCCAAAACTCAAATCCAAATTTTTGAAAAAATGAGTTCGCAGGCTGGCAATACTACACAGTGCGAGAATCAATGATTCTCGTAGGTGACCCTTGAGCAGGGTGCGAGAACCTCGCACCGAACCTAAAGGCAGAGTGTGAACTCTAATGATTCTCGCAGGCTATAGTGAAGTGCAGTGCGAGAATGTCTGAACATAATCAATTTTTTGGAAAATGAAGCAAAATTAGAAAAGGCCTTTGGACCCAAAGATTGATAGGACAGGAGAAAAGTGTTAAGGTCCTAACCCGCACATGGGTAGATTAATGTATTCGGATGTAATAAAGGTCAATATTAATAAGACCTTTCAATAAAAGAGAATTAGGCGGATGTAAGAAGACCTAATAGAAGCTTCCGCTTCTAGAAGGAT
>ML782126.1:530478-592657 GCA_009831015.1 Picea engelmannii | reverse complement strand
CGCAAAAATAAAAATGTCGTTTATATGAAAATTGCGACGAAAAATTGATGTTTGCAAAACATTGGTGTAGGCAGCTTATAAGACAATGGAAAAATGTGAATTGGCTGCCAACAATGGCGACACACTGGTAGAAGCAGTTATCTTTGCCAAAAGGAACAAATTCAGATTAGGACAGAAAAGATAATTCCAACTCAAAAATAATAACCAGAAAATCGTATAAACATCATCATTTACCAACTATTCTAGTAGTGTTTTAAAAGATGAAAACCAATAATAGTCTTAAGATCAACGAGTCACGATATTAAAGATAAAATCTCCAATATTGTTGACAGAGCCACTGCTGCCAGCAGGCATCCATAGCCTCGACAGGGTTTCCATTTAACCCACTCTGACATCTGTATCCTGCCAAGAAGTTCTAGATCAGAATAAAGGACATAAAAGAGGTTTCTTATTTGCAAATTTTCATATACCCGACATTGCTTCGTTGTCAGCGGGCCTATTCAGTACTCCGACAAAGTTGTCTTGGCGTCATGCATGCATTTACCCGCTGCCAATAGACATGTTCAGCATCCCGGCGGGTTTACAAGCACTTCCCACAGCTCTATTAATAATTTGTTTTGTTTTGTTTTTTCATAGATATATAGCTGAGCGGGGTGACGCTGAAAATCATGATATTTTAACACATTTTTTCAGACCTCGTCAGAATTTTTTAGAACTGTCCTTTATCAAGATCCGAAGATGTTTCATTTACAAAAACAACTTCCTAAGGTAGGGATACATATTTTGAGTCATTCCCTTAAGGAATAGGGACAACGTAAAAAGATAATAGATGATCATGACATGCTTTACTCAGAGATTGAAATCAATCAACTTCTTTCAAACAACAGACTTTTTCCAACACAGATATAAATATCAGAAATATATCATTGATGTTTATACAAATTTTCTTAGTAGTTATTTCAGGGAAGGAATTTTCTGTTTGAATAGCTCGGTATACATGCATGTGTATTTGAAAGAAAGCTCCAGCTGATAAATTCAAAGATAAATCAAAAACAAAAAGGAAAACAAAACAGACAAAAGAAAAATATATACATAAAATACAAGGGTTGTTATCAAGCAAAGTATCTTTTCAAGGCTTGGCCACTCACCGGATAGGTTTCAAGATTCCCTTCAAGATTCGGAAATCGAAAAGAACTAGGACCCAACTTTTCAGCAATTAGAAACGGTCCAAGCCACAAATTTTGAAATTCGGTATGCTCTCCCTTTCCCTCATGCGGTTTGTCCCATTTCAGGACGAGATCACCTACTTCAAAATTCCTATCAGAATTAGAGCTAGCATCGAACCAGCTTTTAACCAATTGTTGATGTTGATCTAACTTATGTTTAGCTTGTGCTCTTACCTCTTCTAGCTTCATCAAAGAGTTAATTTGGTTTTCTAGAGGGGGACAATCTTCTTCTTGAACTTTCTGTGACAACTGAAGTGAAGGAAGAAGAATGTGAGGTGGCAGGATTGCTTCTCTTCCATAAACGAGAAAAAAGGGGGAGTTACCTATAGCATATTTTGGCATTACCCTATCAGCCCACAGTGCGTTTAACAGCGCATTGTGCCAATTCTTGTGATTTTCAACCACTGTTCTCTTGATGATTTTAATCAAGTTCTTGTTTGTCGATTCTGCCAATCTGTTGCCCTAGGGGTAGTAACTAGAAGAATACTTCAGTTTAATTCCTTTTTCCAAATTGAACTCTCTCATCTCAAGAGAAGAAAAGTAAGAAGCGTTGTCAAAGATTAAACAGTCAGGGATACCGAAATGAGTGATAATATTCGAATTTAGAAAGGCAATTACCTGACTAGTGTTGATAGTTCTCAGTGTGGCAGCTTCAGACCATCGGGTAAAGTAATTTGTGGCTGTCACAATAAACTTGTGTTGTTGAGAGGATGGGGGGTTGATTGGACCTATGATATCAAGTCCCCACTGCTGGAAAGGAGAATCTACCGAAACGGGCTGCAAAGGAAAGGCTGGTTTTTGTAACCGCCCTGATGCTTTTTGAAAAATGATACATTTACGACACAAGGCATGGGCGTCTCTAAAAAGTGTGGGCCAGTAATAACTAGCTCTTAAAACCTTATGGGTGGTGGTATCACCGCCAAAGTGACCACCAGCATCTCCTGCATTCAACTCGAGCAAGACTTTTTCTGCTTCGTCTTTTTCGAGACAGCGCATCAGTACGCCATCAAAACTTTGATGAAACAAGATACCATTAACCAAATTAAAGGAGGCGGACTTTAACCTTAACGCTCTTCTCTTAGCGGGATCTAAGTGACGAGGTGTTGAGCCATGTTCAAGACAGAATCTAATATCGTCATACCAAGGACTGACAGGATTTTGTGTGCAACAAATTAAACTTTGATCATGTTGTCCTAGGTCTGTCGTATCGCTTTCTTCTTGCTGTCCTGTTGTTGAATCAGCAATTAACTTGCATAACCCTTGGCCTCTCACTATTTGAGCTGGGGTGATTTCTAAGTCATACTCCTGCAAGGAGGTGACCCAGTTGGCTCTCTTCTCTCCTAGTTCCTTTTGCACTAACAAGTTCCTCACGGCTGGGTAGGGGACAATGACTTTCGTCCTTGACTTCAAAAGATAAGACCAGAAGTGCTTGACTGCTTTGAAAACAGCATAGGCTTGCTGATCAACCGCTGGATAGTTAAGTTCAGCGCCTTTGAAAGTAGAGCTCATAAAGGCGATGGGTACTTCATTGTTCTCGGCGTTCTTTTGGGTTAAGACAGCGGCATAGGAACGGTCAGAGGAAAAAGTGTAGAGTGTAAAATCTTGAGAGAAGTCAGGGCTCATGAGAGATGGAGCGTCTAATATGGCCTTCTTTATTGCATTAAAAGCCTGATTTTCTATGGGTCCCCAGTGATATTGGGTGTCTTTCTTAATCAAATTCTACAAAGGCCTGACCATTTCGGAGAAACTGGGGACGAATCTCCTCACGAAGTTAATCTGGCCTAAGAAAGACTGCATGGATTTTTTGGATGTAGGAGGGGGAAGTTTCGCGATGACTTGAGTCCTATCAAGGTCAATAATCATCCCTTCGCTAGACACAATGAACCCTAATAGTTTACCCTGTTCTATCGCAAAAATAGACTTTTTGGGATTCAAGGAGATGTCGTATTTATGACATCGAAGTAGAATGGCTTGTAAGTGAGCTAGATAATCGTCTTTGTTTTTAGAATACATAGTCACATCATCCAATTAAACTACAACGGACTAATTGATTAAGCCTCGGAAAGCAATGTACATTTCTCTCTGAAAAGTGGCACCGGCATTAATCAATCCAAAGGGCATTTTACGATAAGCATAAGTTCCCCACGGGGTACGGAAGGTAGTTTTGAGTTGGTCTGGTGGAGACATCAGGACTTGGTTATACCCTGAGAAACCATCCAACAGGGATAGCCTCTCAGAACCAGATACCTGTTGAAGGATCTGTTCCATGGGTGGGACAGGATAGTTGTCTTTATCAGACGCTCTATTAAGGTTTCGGAAATCGACGTAGAGTCGAATTTCCCCACTTTTCTTCCGGACTGGGATGAGGTTAGAAACCCATTGAGTGTTCCTAATAGGAAAAATTATTTTAGCATTTAGGAGCTTATTCAATTCTTTTTGAACGGTCGGTTCTAGTTTAGGGTGCATTTTCCTCAGTTTTTGTTGAAAGGGCAAGGTTTGGGGTTTCATGGGAATAACATGTTGTATGATGTTAGGATCAAAAGTTTTAAGTTCATCATACGTCCATGCAAAGACATCTTTAAATTTTTTAAATAATTTAACAAATGCATCATTTTCTTGTTGAGAACACCCCAACCCTAGATTAATGCACTGAGGATTTTCATTAGTTCCTAGGTTTACTTTTTCATAAGATAATGAGGAACTATTGGTTTTACAGTTGACCACCTTTTTAAATTTATCTTCAAAATAATAAAACTTCTCTAATCTAATTATAGATTTGGGTATGGAATTTGCCATGTCCGACAGAGCTTCAGGAGTTTTCAGATCAGGTATTACCGTAAAATCATGAAAATTGTCATCATGCGTGCATTCGTCTATCACCGCGCCTTGAAAGGTTTCTTCCATGTGCAGAAAGTCGATGATCTGCTGATCGTCATCAAAGACTCTCCAGTTCGTGATATTGTCAGGAACGGATGGTCTGAACAACAACTCGACGGAGAATGCGTCTGGGGACAAGCCTTCTGCAGGAAGAAGTTTAGAAGCTACATTAGCTAATAAATCTGCTTCAGCATTATTTAATCTAGGAATGGAATTTATATTGAAAGCAGAAAATTTATTCATTAAATTCCATACCTCAGACTGATATCTTTTGAGATGAGGAGAAAGACAGTGAATAGAATCTCTTACCTGTCTAACCACTATTTCAGAGTCGCCAAAAACAACCAGGTTTTGAATGTTCATATCCAAAGCTTTTCTGAGACCTTGCAGTAAAGCCTCATATTCTGCAGTATTATTAGTACATTCAAATTCTAGTCTACATGCAATTAATGTCTTATTACCTGCCGGATCGATAATGACGCAGCCTGCTCCAGCTCCTTCTTTGGACTTTGACCCGTCAAAATAAAGAGACCAAATTTGATTTCCATCGGGCACATGGGACCGTTGCGTAGAAGCTGTTGGATGCATATATGCTACAATCTTGGATTGTTGTTCTGGATTGATGATAGGTGAAGCCTTGGCCATGAAATTTCCGAAGAAGGTGTCCATCCCTTGTACTTCGGGTGAATCAGCAGAAGGTGTGAATGGTTCGTTGGGATCGTTCAAATCTGTGACCGTGAACTTAAGGTAACGTTCACGATTTACCTTGATCTTGTTAGGCTTGTCGTTCTCTGGAAGCCATAGGTGAGACTAGTTTGTCGCGAAGTAACCGTGTAGCTGCTCCGACCAGTCTCTGCTTAAAAACAGACCATACACTTCTGTAATATCCACAATGATTATATCAATAACCTGATGAACCTTGGGGTTAGACGATAATCCAATAAGTACATTTTTTAGTTCGCATATAACCTTAACATTGGTCTGATCAAGTTGTATGATTTTTAAAGTAGATGGTTCAACTTCAGTGTTAATCTTCTGGCAGACAAACCATGGCATCACATTGAATGACGCCCCTAAGTCTACCATACAATTATGCATGCTTCTATTGAATATTTCGAAAGTTAACAAGAAAGGAGGTACATTTTTGCGAGTACTAAGAGTAGTAGCTTGTGGCTTTTTACTCGCAGTTTCTAAAGCTATTTTATCTACATTATTTACATTATTTACAGGACTTACAGGAAGGCTTCCTTTATCTTGAGGATCAGGGGTGTTTTTAGTGGAAGTCTTCATAGGGAATTTGTTTTGCACAACCTTATTACTACTTGAATTACCATTTTTTCCATTCTCTGAAATATTTTGTAACATTTTTTGTAACAAAAATGGGAATTTCAATAACTCATAAACAGAAATGTTAGCTCTCAATTTTTTAAGATCTTCAACTACATCATAATCTAAGTTGGGGTTCACATTACTCTGTTTAGTGTCAGCTGGTTTAGATTGCTTTGGAGGCGAAGTTGTAGTGTTTTCGGAAGAAGGTTTGTTTGTTGTCTTACTCCTGGTATTATAAGGATGTACTATCTCGAAGTTAGCTTGAAAGATGTTATCCGAGAAGTGTCCAAAAATGTTTGGAGAAGACTCTTCTTCTTGAACTATCTCTTGTTCAACTACCTCCTCAGGAATCTCAGGAGGCATCAAGTTATCTTGGGCTTCTATAATCGTTTGAAGAGTGCATTGCATACTTTCTAGATTTAGGCCTTCTGTGGTTGGATTAGGTCAGCTGGTATGAAAAGGATTCCAGAATGGGGGTTTGTAAGGTCCTTTACTCAAGGAAGCTTCTTCGGTTGACCTTTTCAAGTCTATAACTTGATTTGACAGTTTTTGAACAACTTTAGTTAAGTTTTCTAAATCTGAGCTTTCAAGTTGTGTTTTACTTGAAGTAGGTCTGGGGAGGATTTCTATCTTCTTTTTGGAAGAAGAACTAGTCTATGTTTCGTTGCTAGAAGAGTCTTTTAGACTAAGTATGTCTTTTTCAATCTGGCTGGCCTCCTCGAAGGCTTCTAACAACGTGGCTTTCTTAGAGCGTTTAACCCAAATAGATATACTTTGATGCAAATCTTTAGTGTAGTATGCTATTATAAGACTCTCAGCAGGCAAGGAATCCGCAGGGATTCGGTTTTTAAGCATTAATAATCTTTGATTAAAGTCTTTAACTTTTTCTTTTGGGTTCATTCTTAAGCTAGAAAGATCCATGACTAGAACTTCCGGAGGCTTACCATCTCCGAACTTTTCCAAAAAGCACGACTCGAACTTCTCCCAAAACACGATGGTATGGGGTTGTTGGGAAAAGGACCATGTGGATGCATTACCCTCAAAAGTATAAGGGAACAACCTACAGACGACGTCTTCATGTTCAACATTGCGGAGTCTTATGGCTAACATAAATTTTTTAATGTGATCTTCAGCGATCTGTTTTGAGTCAGGGTCAAACTTGGGAAGCCATTTCTCCGGATGTTTAGGTAGAGGGTGTTGAGCTCCAAGTACAGCTATGGCATACTGGTCAAGCCAAGGTCTAGCAGGGTTGTTTTGATTTTCCATTGGTGTAGTGGGTGTGGAAGGCTGAGAATGGGAATCGCCTTCGTCAGAGGAATCTTCTCTAGAAGAGGAAGGAGGTGATGGAGGTGGTGAAGGAGGTATCCCAGATCCTCCTGCAGCAGGATTTAGGTTTGGATCTGAGGGATTCACAGTGAGGTTAGTGTCTCCTAATTGTTCTCTGATATCAGAGAAATCCAAAGGTTGACCCCACGAATGGTTTGGTTGCCTCAGATGAGCTAAGGCACTATGTGTTTTTATAAGAGATTGACAGACAATCTCTTGTATGTCACCACCTGTAGGATTAGGGGTTTTTGGCTCAACTGTGATCGGAGGATCGGAGGTTGAAGTAGTTGTTGTTTAAGGGGGGATATTATCGTTTGAATGGCTTCTAGTCACAATAGGTGAACGATTAGGTGGAGGAGGAGTCTTGTGACCACCTCATGCCATTAATTAAATTCAGGCCCTCCTTCTAGCGCCATTTGTTGGTGGGCGAAATCGATCGTCCGTCAACTGGAAGAGTGGAATCGGTCCGGGTTTGTCTGATAACCCAAGTCATTTGGAATGAACCACCCTGACGGGTTTAGCGGCTCCATTAGCCGATCTAAGGTCCTAAGAAAACAAAAAAAGGGAAAGTTACTCTAAACTAACTAATCTAACTAAAAACTAACTAATAATCGAACTAATAAACTAATCTAACTAAAACTAACTACTAAACTAATCTAACAAAAATAACAAACTAAAACAAAATTAACTATTCTATATATACAATATACTAACTACTACTATACTAATTCTAACTAATTAACTATCTAACTACTAACATAAATAAATCTTATTCACAAAATGTACAATATCTACAATTTACAGATTTAGATAAAACCTGAAAAACTCGTTTGCATTCTGTCCTAAGACAGAGAAAGAAATATTTTTGTTGATTTTATAATTTTTATGAACAAGAAATGAAACAAAAACTAACTAATCTAAACCACTAATATGCTAATTCTAACCACACATCTAACTAAACATATATCTAAGTAAACTACTAATATTATACTAACAAATAAATAACAAATAAATCACACACTGACCTGGAGAAACGCTCCAGGTTTGTCCTGCGTGTGATGATTTTCTTAGCTGATCGGAAGGAGGAAACCTGCACCGAATTATCCAGGAGTTTCTCGTAAATGATAAGTTGTAGTTCTCTTAAGGTATGATCACAGGACAAACAAAACATAAAAATAACAACAATCTTATAATTTATAAATCTTCACAGTTAGATAAACCTGTATGCAAAGATCTATACATAATAGTTCAATTGATGAAGAAGAGAAATCTGTCATTCATTAACTGACCAAAGTAATTTTTGTATTTTAGATTAATGAAAGAAATCAGACATGGATCACATTAATTAAATCATATCATTCTGCAAAAGACTATGATAGCTAAAGTAGTCACTAATCAAATGCAAATTGATAAGCATAAACATGAAACAAAAGATTGATATTATGAAAGCAAAAGCTGTAGAAAAACATCAACTTTTGTCTCTATTTGTATTAGAAATCCAAAGCCTGGTTCTCCCACAAGTGAGGATGATCCTTATTACAAAAAATAATAAGTATTTAAAGACCTTCTATAGGGTAAAACATCCCTGTAGAAGTTATCAAATTGTTTACAAAAAATCTGGGAAGATATCCCAAGTCTGACTAAACTAGGAACCTAAAATAAAACTGAAACACACAAATATCCCCTAGACTGTCCCTTATGTCCAATGCAATTCGGATGTACCTGAAAAGGGTCAAAAATGGACAAGTTAGAAGGATCCTTTATTAATAAAATGATAAAAATCTAATTCTATAGACTAGCTACAGAATCTTGCGATTCTGTAGCTGGTTTAAATAAGACACAGAATCAGCATTGGAATCAACTCAAATCTTTTAAAGAATTAAATTTAACTCACATCCAATAGCTATTTGAAAACGAATCATTCAAACTAAAAGTGTTATACCATTCAAAACCAAACAGGACCAAAATCAATCAACTGATTATAGAGATAGATGTACTCTGTTTCGTTTGTTGCCACAAAGTCGGGTGGACAGAATCGTAATGAATAGTAATGAAATTGGTTCATTTCAAGTGAAATCGATATAATTAAAATAAATTCTATGCAACTGTTATGCTGCCTCGTCAAAAGGAAACACAATCGAATCTAAACGAGATCATAACTGCATTGATATAACAAACGATTTGTGCCATAAGAGAATTAAACCAAAACTAGAGCATAACTATCCACAAACGAAATCAATATGAGAACAATCAGTTGGTAACAGGGTTCGTAATAATTATCTGATCATTTGTTTTAGCCAAATGGGCAAACAAGATCGATTTACCTTGATCAAAATGATTTCTTTCAAATGAATTATAACTGGATTTGATAGAGATAATCAAAGTCAATCAATTCGTTTTGCAAATTAAAATCAAACAGAGTAGCTTTTACGATGCGAATCCAACTCATGAAAATGATCGAACTAACTGAAAATACACAGCAATCCAATCAAGCGAATCAAACAGCGAGTGTTTAACATAGTCATAGCTAATCAAAAACCTTCCATGATTCGGGCGTGAATATCGTTTGCACAGGCTTTTAATGAGAGTATTGTTTCCATAAAAACAGAGTCGTTTTTTCCACATTGAAATCGAACAGAGTTGTATTCCTGATTTAGAAAATTATATGACACAGCATATTAAAAGATCGTAACAACCAAATTCATGAAATCATTCGACAATCACAGCATACAAACAAAATCAAATCAAAACATGATTGTATCCTAAATCTAGTATGAACACTTCTTGTTCAGAGTAGATACCAAACAAATCCACTTGACATCAAACCATCAATTTTGTTAACTCAATCGAACAAATCAAATCCAATCGAAAATCAATCAAATCCGATAAAATCTATCAGTGACTAAGATGGGTAAATTATGTAACTAAATTTCATTTATTTTTAGCAAGCGAAAACACTGTACAGGATGAACATATTATGACAGAGTCATTTCGAAAGATACACAGAGCTATTTGAAAACCAAATTCAAAACGTTGTATTTATCCGAGGAATTTACAAAAACAAAAACAATATCAAAATTCATACCTGCATGGCGAGCAGACGGTTTGATCATGACATTTTGGAGTTGACAACAGTTGTAGCCAATTCAACGTTTTTAAATATGATGGAATGAGTGGTCCTTTGCTTCCTATCAGTTGCTTGAAGTTTGTCTCTTTGGCTAGTCAACACTGCAACTTGACTTTCCAGAGATTGGATTTTCGATTGAAGCTAAGGAACGTCTATATAGTATCGTTCCAACCATAAATCACATTGTTCATAGGATGACTGTCTGGGTTTCGAAAGAACAAGCGAGGGTTTGGTTACATTACTGAGGGTTTCGTTAGGGAGTTTAATCCCTGGGTAACTGGGATTGTTTCTTAGGCACGGGGGAAGTTTCGAAACGAAACCATAAGGTGGCTCGGAGGATAGGCCCTGTGAGTAAGGGTACTCACTAGCTAGAAAATGTTCTATGTCAGAGTCTGAATCCTCACTAAGGATTATGGGCTTCTGCTCAACACAAGGTTTAGTCTTATTCCTAGCCATTCTCGAGATAATCCAGGCATTCCTTTTTCCTTTGGCATTAGCAGTAGGGTTTTCCTTAGCCTTTTTGCTCACAGGTCTCTTTATAGCCTCGGCCTTCTCAGTTCCAACGTCTGGTAAGTCAATAGCAGGGTCAACTGAAGGCTTACGAGAGGGCAGTAGGATATGGAAGGGCACAGGTGGCCCAACCTTGGTTTCATTCACCACAGGCTTGTCAACCTGGACAGGGTCTGTGTCATCAAAACCATTTCGAGCGATGAAATCTCGCCAAATATCACCATGGAGACTTAAATAATGAACAACAATAAGTTTAATTAGTCCATGGTGGAACAGTCTACTGTCAGCCTTCTCCCTTTTAAACCTTTTTGACATTTTATATAGGCTACGCTGGAAGTAGAAGGGCATATTCAACGGGTATCCCATAAAATTCATTAACAAACGCAGGTGGTAGAGAAAAACGAGTCTGTATCGACCTTCACAGGTCACGAACTGCTTGAATATTATCAAAAGGTCATGCCATCATGATTTAAGCAAGGATATGGGCATACCTCTGTCACAAGATGTGACTTTGTGCGAGAGGAACAGTAGTGGCCATGGCACCTCCTCAACCTTAGAATTTTTCAACCAATGTTGGCCCGAGGATGGTAACCCTGTAGCAGAACTGATAAATTCCTCATTGATTTCCAACTGTATGTCACCCACCTTGGCTCTATAACCATCAAAAGTCAGGGCGAACTGTTGTGCCACAACTAGATTAAAACCCTCAAATCATTGTACAAAGGTGAGCCATCCGTTATCCTCCAAGTCTTTCTGGGCATTGTCAAATAATAGCAAGGCTTGGCTACTGTTTGGCTCGATTCGCACCACTGGTGCCATGGAGCCAAGCACACGGTAAGCCTAGGGTTTGGATCATAACACACATAGGAGCAGAGTGCACGAAGGGTTACCCGAACTAACAGAGGTAAAACAGGGATATGGGATAGGCATAAATGCCATCGTGCGAAGGTGGTGGAGTTTATCTCTGCCATGCATAATAATTAATGCCAAGGTACAACCGCCGACTTTCATAGCTTTTCGACCCACTATTGTATAGTTCAACAATCAAGTCATTTTCCCAACCAATGAAATCAATGGTAGAACCAACATGCGCAATCAACGTTATGCCATAGTTTTCAAACACCAACATACAAATTGAAACCAATACCAATGTTTTGACGATGTGGCGGTGTGTTGTAACAATTCATATCAAGAGTTTAACCCATGCGCCAATGCAGTTTTGAGCTAGGTGTAATATCAAATGAAATACATCAAAGGTTTAATCATAACACCTATATATTTTTATGAAACCAATGGTCAATCAAACCAAATTAAAGAACATATAAATCCAATTGCCAATGCATCACAAACTTAATGAGACAAAGTCACAATCAATCGAAGCATAAATACAAATCAAAAGATCTTGCCAATTATGTAATGATAAGTAAAAAGTAAGCTCAATAGGCATGTCGATAAGAAGGATAACGACAGTTCAACAATGATTTTAATGCGACTTCGAAAGACCAAGTTTTCACGCTTTCAGTTTTGAAAACAAAAATGAAGGTAAATGTGCAAATGTTGCAAAATTAAAAATGTCATTTATATGAAAATTGCGACGAAAAATTGATGTTTGCAAAACATTGGTGTAGGCAGCTTATAAGACAATGGAAAAATGTGATTGGCTACCAACAGAGATGGAATTAATCTAAGACCTAAATCTTAGAAGAGATAACACTTTCATAATCACAAGATAGACCCAAAGTAGTTGGGTTCGCAGGAGGAAATTCAAAGGCCAAAAACTTTGAACACTGACAAAATCTTCCAAGGTGGAAGAAGTCAATATCTCAGGAGGAGGAGAAAAAGAAACCATCTGATCGGTTATGGAAGGGATCATGGACTGTTAGATCTATTTCCAATGGACAAATGAAGCACAAAGGAGAATAATATATCCCATCCATTGGATCTTAGTGCAAAGGATCAACAATCGTTGGATCCGAGTGAAAGTGCACAAACCTTAACATTGTGTACACGCAAGATTTTGGACTTGCTAAAAGTCCCAAAGTCCCGAATTCATTTGGGATTGTCCATCATCTGGGAGGATTCATGGTGAAAATCCATCAATCTCAGGTGAAAGCACTCTGGGAGGAATGAGTGCACAGGAATTGAAACTCCCAAAACCCGAAGACCTGAAGCAGATAGAGGTCGTCAGATTAAGGGGCAGACACGTGTCCAGAGATCATGTGTTTCAGGTGAAATAACTCCAGGAGAAACCAGTGCATAGGAGTTTGAAACTCCTAAATCCCGAATAGACGAAGTGTCGAAGAGCCGAAGGGCTTAAGAGAATATGGACCATCAAATCCAGAAGGGCACATGGAAAAAGATCGTGAACTCCAACTGAAAACACTTCGAGAGAACGTGAAGGACAAAATTTTTAGATCTCCGAAGCTCGAATAGTCTAAGTAGCTAGGAGCCTTTGATCTAGGTTGGACAGGTGTCACCAAATCATGAACTTTGGAGGATCGTACTCTGATGTCTCTGAGAAGTTGTGTTTCAGAATATCCCGAAGCGTCGAAGCCTGAAGAATCCAAGGTCGTAGATCCCAAAGGAAAGGATGTGGATTGTTGATATACGAGGAGATACATGGAAGATGGAGATTCATTATGTTGGATAATCATTGGATCAGGGAAGACAGGTGTTGGAGGATCTGACACTTTGGAAGGATTCACTTCAGAGATTTGTGTTTGTTAATATTTGAGAATCTCGAAGGCCGAAGTCCCGAAAATGACGAGAGTCGTTGATGTGAAGGTGGACATGCGGTGCCATATCTAGATCTCAGAAGGAAAGCAGAGGATGAAAAGGTTCGAAGACCCGGAGAAGATCTTGATCATTGATTGAGGAGGGAGCGGAAGGAACACCAATATAGTTAAGAAGGCCAAATTCTTGAAGTAGGAGAAGATTCATTGATTGGGGAGGATGTGTGGCAGAGGATCTTCCATTTCAGAGAAATCTCTGCGGAAGAAACAAGAGTTTGAGATTTTAGATTCCCGAAGGCTGGACTTGTGGAGGATATAGAGGCCATAGATTAAAATGGAAAGGTTTCAATAGATATTATACTCCAGAAGATTGTCACACGAGGAAAAGAAAAGGTTGAGAGTTGGAACTCCTGAAGGTCGGAAAGCCGGAATCATCCACAACCGTTGATTTGGAAGGGAGCTATGTGTCGACAAAACATGGAGATCTGGGATCGCACATGGAAGGAGGATGAAGAAGGTGGGAAAGGGGATTTGATAGCAGTCATTGATCACAGATCATCTCTGAAAGCGAGAGATCAACAGATGGGAAAGATTGTGGGTCCAGGACATGCTCGAACGTTAATTTTCCTTGAGCGGGCTGCAATTTCAACCACGATTTTAACAAAGGTATATGTGGCAGCTAGAGGTGAATTGTGGGGTGAAAAGAGGGTTGGTCCAAAGCCACTCTTGTTTTCACACACAATCACACATTTGCACAAGGTCATAGCCCAGGGGCGTATGTAGGAAGGGGTTAGTGAAAAGGAGCTAGTGCCCACAAATTGAAGAGCACCTAGAGCACACAAACATAGGGTGTGGGTATCACAGGACCTACACCTAAGGGAGAAAAGGGGGTTGTGTATAATTGGTTTTGGGTTCAATTAGGATCCCAAAGAGTTGATACAAATCAGAAGAAATAAATATCTTAGACCAGGAGGTCACATAACCCCAGGAGGGGATGGGGGCTGCATCAGGTGGTATCAAATCCATATTTTTTCTTGTAGACAGCAGGCAAAGGGAGAGACGGTGACAAGAGATACTCTGATACCAGGTGGTATCAGAGGTGATTTTCGTCTATAGATTTCAAGTGAAAGAGAAAGAGGAGGAGGTTGTTAATTTTTTTTGCAGAGAGCAAACAAGATAGATACGGTGAAAGGAGATGATCTGGTAACATTAGATGATATCAGAGGTTCAAAATTTCTTATAGACAACAGGTGAAAGGAAGTCAGAGTACTAGTGCTCTGTAAGAAGTTTGTTGGATGTGCGTAGCAGCAAAAATTTAAAAATACAGGTGAGATGTGAGAGAAGATGGAGATACTCTTGGATGTAGAGTGATCCATAGGCTTTCCAAGAGGGCAGGTAGAAAGTGGAAATGGCTATTGAAGGCCATGAGCATGGTCAAATAGAAGGCTGCAAGTATAAATTCAATCCAGATATAGATCTGGAGCTTAATGAGATAAGAGAAAGGATGGAACGGCTAGCATTGAAGATGTAGCAAGAGGCAAAGGTACACTGGAGGTGCGAATGTCCTCTAAACAGGAAGGCAAATTGGCATGTTCAAAATTTGTTGGCCAAAAATAAGGAACAAGAGTTGAGAAGGTGCTTGAGGAAATTAGAAAACCTCAGTGGCACAGAGGAGGAATAGATTCACATCTGTGAACCAGAAATTGGGACACACCTCAATGATGAGGAGGAGGTGAGATCAGATGAAGATCTCATAAACTGCCAAGTGGGCAGAAATGGACTTTCGAGTTGCGAGGTGGGAAATAGGAAGAGATCAGTGGAAGATCTCATATACTGCCAAAGGATAAGTGTTGAAAGTTCAAGTTTCCAAGTGGGCAATGAGATGGAATCAGTTGATCTCATAGACTGCCAGATGGGCAGAAGAGACGTCCCAAATTTCTAAGTGGGCAAGGGGAAAGAAACGAGACTATCAGAAAGTCTCAGGAGCTCAAAAATGGATTCACGTCACCAAGGAGTGTTGATAGGTGAATATTCATGTGTATTTGTAGACCATGTGAATGAATATGATGAGAAGTTAAATACTTTCACCATCAAATAAGAGGATCAGAGGAGCATTTTGATTATTGGATGGATCAAAGAATTCCTACCAAACATCCAAGTGAAGGCCAGTGCACATGACAAAAGTGCAGCAACAGAAGAATAAAGACAACCAGCATAAATTGTCAAAGAGGAAGAAATGGAGCAAACACTGATGTCTACCCCAGCAGAAGGAGAAGAGCATTCATCAGAATGGCTCAAAATTTTCATCTGGGAAGCTGATGGTTGTAGCACTAGAGTCTGCAGCAGAAGAGGAAACAGATAGCATGGATTTTTTTGAGCTATATGAGGAATTGGAAGCCCTAGAGAGAAGGGTAATGGTGCAAATGTTTCACATCTGACAAGTCAAGTTGGAAGTAGATGGAGGAGCATAACAGCCAGAGGAATGGTTGGAGGGAGTTGGAGATATGCTAGCACAAGAGGAGCTGATAGAGGCTAATCTGACAGAGGAGGAAGTTGAGCAGTAGCTCGGTAATGAGACTGCAGAACTGGAGCCTGCAGTAGGGTGGAAAGATAATGCCACAAAAGAATACAAAAATGATATGGGGGGTCAAGATGATCTACCCATTGATAAGGAAGTGTAGGCGAGAATACTACATAAAGATAACCATCCATTGGAGCAGATGGATAGGGTGATAGAGGAGATCAAGAAGATAATTTTGAGGTCAGTAGAAGTAGTCAGCAAAGGGGAGATGAATAGAAGAGATCATGCCATAGAAGCAGGGAAGAAACAGAAGAAGAATCAGCAGCAGCAGCATAGCTGGAGAGGATCAAGAGGACAGATCCAAGGGAAATTTTGGGATCCAGGAGTGTTAGCACCAGAAGTCACCTATAGATTGCGGAAAAGCTAAACCTGATACCCATTAGTGTTTTTTGGTTGTTGGTTTAAAAGGTTGGAGTTGAATGGACAAAACTCGACACTAGAATGATGTTACAACATGGAACCGAACAAGAAATGCACAGGGAAGTGAGGGCCACATTAACTTCAGCTAGTGAGTTGATTTTAAAAGTGAGTAGAGGGAAGATTTGGTGAGAATACAAACGAAAATGTTATGGGCATCCAGCTTTCTAGAAGCTTCGAGGGGAAAACTCAGGCTCAATGATGTTCTTGAAACCAAAGTTTAGACACTGAAATGTGTCTAGAAAGGAAACAATTACAGTTGTAGTATGGTCAAACTTCCATCATCCTACAATTGCAACAGCTCAACTTTACCAATCAAATCGTTGGGTGGAGGGGGTCCCTTGTCCCACAAACAAGGGGGTCTCATACACCAATTTGGTGTGGCTTGGTCATGACCTTAAAAATAGATTATTATTATTATTATTAAAGTTTGTCACTATTCTATTGTAATCAAACCTACATTACAACAGCATGACAACCCTCGACTGGATCCTCCAATTTCGTGTGTCTTAACATAGTGTTTACAGAGAGATGGAAAGAAACTGAATTCTATTAACTGACAGTCTCAAATCTCTTACATAAACAAGCACAAATCTTGTGTTAAAACATATTACAAAAATGGGAGCTCTGCTCAACCAGTTGACCCCTTACAAAGTATCAAAATGACTCCTATATACTTAGAGCCACTTGCCACTGACAGCAGAGGAGTGGTTGAGTCATTACATTCAAATCTTTACATGTGCATGATTTTTTTGCAAACTGTGCATGCAGTCTCTTGTCTGACATGGGCTCATATTGACATGGCTCTTGCAGGGAAACCTATGCACAAGGGTACCGCAATTTGACTGCTCCAAAACCTCCATGCCTTCCCTTTATGGATTGAGCCTAGGTTTCAACCACCTGCTCAATTTACATTAACTTCCTTTCCTTGGAGAGTGGATGAGATGAAATGCTCAGAAAATGACCACATGCCTTCCCCTTAAGGCTCAGAGGCTAGCTTCCCTTTCTTCTGGCTCCACCCTCAATGTAACCCAGATCCATGACCTGGCACCTCTCTCCAAACACGTTTTGGCATTTCATTTATCAGGGATTCCCGCGTGCTAAGCTTAAGAATTCCCGACACACGATTTTACAAAGTTGCCCACCTGTTAGTGTCAGAAGTCACTCCTGGATTGCTTGCAGGAGTAGAGCCTGACACCCATCAGTTTAATGTCACGATTTGTTTATAAGGGATGATCAAATGGAGCTAAAGACTCGAGGAGATATCTCTCTAACTCAGGGACTGGGTCTGATGCATAAGCAACAAAGGAGGTCTTGATCTAAATTCAGCCAGAGGGTTGATAAAAGGGTGAATAGGTGGAAGACTTGGTGAGAAGGGTGAACAAACGGCTTTGGGCAGTAAGCTTACGGCTATTCGCAGAAGAAAGACTCTGAGTGCAAGATCAGCTCGGTTCAGAGTCTCAAGAAACTGAGGAGGGATTGACTGGATCTTCCAATTCCAAGTCACTCAGCACTGGGAAAAACACAAGGACTAGCCAGAAACATCATAACTTCTACAGTGATCCTATCCAACATCATCCTATAACAGCTATAGCTTGACTGGATCCTCCAATTCCGAGCGATTCTAACACAGTGTAACAAAGATGTAAAAGAAACTGGCATTCATCAGGCAAGAAGTCTCAAGAGTTCATACATAACCAGAGTATCAGTGCTTCATTAAAGATTTACAACCGGGAGCTCAGCTCAACCATCGATAGATACAAAAATGGCCAAAATGCCTTCATATACTTAGAACATTAACAGCAGCAAAATCAAGACACTGCATTGAAGGCTTTGCGTCTGCATGGCTTTCTGACAGTCAACCTCTGAAATATAGTGCAACTTATGTCAGACGCAATCTGACTCTTTGACAGTTCCAACGGCGAATCGATGTGCCTTAAATTCATGGCCGTGCTCTCCCATTATGGTGGAGGCGATATCTAACCACCACCAACCGTTTCAATAACTGCTTCATCGGGATTGAGGATGGCCCGGCCAACTCGGCACCTTCGGGATGTGGAGGACCTCACACGCCACCACCTGGAATAACTGACTGGCTCAAAGGATATGTGTGGAGGCCAACACGGAATGTGGGGTACAAGGATGGAGTGATGGGGCCGAAACTGTGAGGTCGCGAAAGAGGTGGCGAGGCGTGAGAAGGGTTACAGGGGAGACACATGGAAAAATACGATAAGCGGAGGAGGAAGGAGGGAAGATGAGAGATAACGAACTCGCCTTTTGGTGAGGAGCCGACGTGGAAAGGAGCGGGACACATGGCGAACGACAAGTGGATGATGAGAAGGAGGGAGGACCTTGTGGACCAAAGAGGGGAGGTGGAGGGATGAAACACGACAGTAGGAGAAAGGTGGAAAGGGAGATGACATGATGAGAGGAAGGACCACGCCGGTTAAATCCAGAGTGACTGAGAAGGACGGGGCTGTTCAAGCGCCGTTGATCCGGGCACTGTGATCCCAGTCCTCGGAAAGTTGTTCGCTCGATTCCGGACGCCCCCCCTCTACTTAAAGGTAGAAAGGCAGGGGGGGTCCGGAATGGTCTTCATCGCCATTGAACCGGGCGTGCTAATATGGACTGTTGAAGAGTTGCGCCCGCGATTCCGGACCCCCCCCCCCTCCGCTTAAAGGTAGAAAGGTGGGGGGGGTCTGGAATTTCATATGTGCCGTTGATTTGGGTGCGTGGATGCGCATCGTCTAGATCCGTTCGTTGTTTACCATGGGCACCTTTATATTGAAAACCTAGGACAAGTGGGTTTTAACCCATTCTTTTGCATTCTAGCCCCCTTACAAGAAATATCGCTAACATCTGGCTCCATGGGGGATAGAGTCGTCCCTGTGATGATCTAAGAACTCCTTTGCAGATTCAATGCCTTTGTTGTTGGGCTATGGAGTCAGTTATTAGTCCGAAAAACAAAAACAGAAACAATATGTACAAAACAAAACAAAAAGAGCCAACTGTGGCTCACGGAAAATATTTTTTCAAGAAATGCCCATTCACTGGGCCATTAAAAACTTCTTTGCCTTCTAGATCCTGCAACCTATATGTGTTGTTTGCAAATACTTCAAGGATATTTAAAGGTCCAAACTAAAGGGCATCAAATTTACTGTGTTTGCCCTTGTCCTGCCTGGGTGCGTCCCACTTGAGTACCAGGTCACTCTGTTTGAATTCTTTCTTTTTGCTCTTCCTGTCAAAAGCCTACTTGATCTTCTGTTGATGATTGTAGGCTCTGTCCATGACCTGTTCTCTGATCTGCTGCACTTCCACCATCTGATGAATCCTTCTGAGTACATGATTAGGTTCTCCTTCAAGGTCCTGGAGGAAATTTGCCACAGGTAAGGCGAGCTGAGTGGGGAAAATGGCCTCTATTCCATAAACAAGTTGGAAAGGAGAGATACCCAAAGACTTCTTGGTTGTCACCCGATCAGCCCAGAGAGAAAATTTGAGCTTTGAGTCCCAGGCCCTCTGATTGTCCTCCAATAGCTTTTTGATAAGCTTGATTAGGATTTTATTGGAGGACTCTTCCAGTCCGTTTCCTTGAGGATAGTATGGAGTAGAGTGAACCAGTGAAATCCCAAATTGTTCACAAAATTTGACCAGAGGCTCAGACCTGAAGGGGGAGGCATTGTCAGTGACAATCCTACTTGGGCAACCAAATCTGGCTATGATGTCTTCCAAGAGGCTGATGATTACTTTGTGAGAAGTGCTCCTGGTGGGGACAGCCTCTATCCACTTGGTGAAATAATCAGTCGCAGTGAGGATCCATCTGTGCTGGCCACTCGAGGGAGGATGAATCTCTACGATGAAATCCAATCCCCACTGTTGAAAGGGGGCCGAAACTACTACAGGCTTTAATGGAAGAGACTTGAGTTGTTGTTTACCTGAGAACTTCTGGCATTTAATACAAGCCTTGACTTCTCTACAGACATCAGTAAACAAAGTAGGCCAGTAATACCCAGCCCGGAGGATTTTGTGGGCTGTGGTCTTCCAAAAATGATGACCTCCGCAGAGACTGTTATGAAAATCGTACATCACCTTCTAGGCTTGCAGTGGGTCTAGACATCTTAATAGTATCCCTAGAGGGTCTCTCTAGTACAGGGTTTGGTCAATGAGACAATACCTGACCGATTTGAGCTTCAAAGCTCTGGTCCTACTTTTTCCTAACCCCTCAGGGGGCTTTAATTCTTGCAGAAAATACAAGATATCTTTGTACCAGGGACATGATGCTAGAGGTATGATGATCTGAGAATTTCGACTGGATGACTCAGCTTTCTCATTCATGAAGTTAATCCCCAAATTCTCGCAATTGGATTCAGTCAGCAACTTGGCCAAACCCTGCCCCTTTATCAACTTGGTGGGCTTAATCTCCAGGTCAAATTCCAGGATCTTGGCCATCCATTTACCCCTTCTCCCGTCTATGTCAGGCTGTATCAGGATGTCCTTCACAGAGGTTGAAGGGACATATGCAGTGATCTTTGAGTGCAAAACATAGATCCTGAAAGCTTTGAGAGCTTTCACCAATGCATAGGCCTGATTTTCCATGATCTCATACCTGAGTTCAGCATCTCTCAACACCTTGCTAAAGAAGGCAATAGGCTGTTCTTGACCTTGATCATTTTTCTGCAACAAAACTGTCGCTACTGTATCACAAGAAGTGAAAGAAAATATCAGGAAATCTTTGGAATAATCGGGACTGATTAGCACAGGTGCCTCGGTCAATGCTTTCTTTATTTGCGCAAAATATTCCCTAGGTTCAACAGTCCATCTTATTTCATGACCTTTCCTGAGCATGGATGTGATGTGTTTTACCAGATCATCAAAGTTCGAGACGAATCTCCTCAGAAAGTTAATCTTCCCCAAAAATGCCTGAACTTCCTTCTTAGACCTTGGAAGTGACAGGGCCTGAATTGCTTCCACCCTGCTTGGGTCAATCCTCACTCCTTCTGCTGACACTATGTGACCTAACAGCTTTCCCTCCTGCATAGAAAACAGTGATTTCTTGGGATTTAAGGATAGGCCATACCTCCGACACTTAAGGAAAACCCTTTTTAAGTGGCAGCAGTGCTCCTTATCAGTCTTAGAGAAAATTGTGATGTCATCCAGATATATCACCACAAACTGGTCCTTCTCCCCGATGAAGGCTATGTCCATGGCCCGCTGAAATGTTTCTCCTGCATTCATCAGTCTGAAAGGCATTTTTGCATACATGAATGTGCCCCAAGGAGTGGTGAAGGTTGTTTTTTCTTTGTCCTCAGGCATGACCGATATCTGATTATATCCAGAGAAACCATCAATCATGGATATCCTGGATGCGCCGGTGACTCTCTGTAATATATGTTCCATGTTGGGCAGGGGCTAATTGTCCTTTCTGGAACTTCTATTCAGGTTCCTGAAATCAACGCAGAGTCTGATTTCCCCACTTTTCTTTCTCACTGGGACCAAATTGGCTACCCATTCAGAATATCTCAAGGGGACAATGATCTGGGCATCCAACAACTTCTTTACCTCTTTCTCCATGATAGGTAGCAACATGGGGTTTATCTGTCTCAGCTTCTGCTTGAATGGCTTAGCCTCTTCTTTTAGTGGGATTTTGTGCTTGATGACTGATGTGTCATACGTTTTGAGGTCTTCGTAGGTCCATGCAAACACATCAGCAAATTCCCTCAGCAACTTAGTATATCCGACTCTCTGCTCCTCAGTCAAATTCCTTGACAGCTTGACCAATTTGGGCTCCTCAGGTGTGCCTATGTTGCATTCAGATGTGTCATCATTATCACCTGAAACCTTACCCCTCACTGCCACATCATTCCCATCAAACAATCTTTCTAATGGGACTAGTCCTTTTGGAGTGTGATTGCTCGGTAGCTGAATGATCTGGTGATCAACAATTTTATTCACAAATTTCCCAGGGTGACAGTCATCTTCCTCATCAGGATTCTCATCTATGTGCATTGTGGAAAAGTCACCAATGGACTGGAGAAATTTCTCGATCTCCTGATCATCTTCGAACACCTTCCAGTGTTTGATATTGTCGGGTATAGAAGGTCTATACTTTATTTCAACATCATACCCGGCAGTGGGCAGCGTGGGAACTTTGAGCACACTAGTTGTGAAAGCTAAGAAGTCGGCTGAAGTATTTTCCTCCCTTGGAATGCAGGAAATGTTAAAAGCCAGGAAGAAATTATCGACCAGGTCCCATACCTCATTCCTATAATTCTTGAACCGAGGATTCTTAGCTTGATAAACATTTTTGACCTGCTGAACGATCAACTCTGCATATCCAAACACAACCATCTCTCTTATTTCCATCTGTTGAGCAGCCCTTAGTCCCAGAACCAGAGCTTCATACTCTGCCACATTGTTGGTGACTTCAAATTCCAGCTTGTATGACAGAGATATGGTCTCTTGAGAGGGGGATATGAATACCACCGTGGCACCTGCACCCATACTGGAGGAAGCTCCATCAAAGAACATCTTCCAAACAGAGGTGGTTGGAGGGGGTGTCTTCTTATTAAGAATGGGCTGCTTTCTTATCTGTAAAGGAGCCTCAGAGGTGTGGGTAAGTTGTAGTAAACTGGAGCCTAAATCAGTGTCCAAAGCATAGATGGGATGATTAGTAGGGTTGGCTTCATCACTGATTATGTAGGCCAGTTGGGCTTCTCTTTACAGTCTCCTATGTTCCCCTCCAAAGACTGGAATGGTGGCATATGTGAGATCCATCTGTAGGGTTCCCCCCAGCCTTTTTATCCAGGATCTTGACAACAGCATGCCAAACTTGGGGGGAACATCAGCTACCACAATATCCATGACCATACTCTTCATGGGCAACTGAAACAACGAAACCACCAGGTCCTTAATGACTCCCAAACATTGCACCCTCCTAGAGTCAAAAGAATAGAGGTCATGATAGGCTCGGGTGACTTCCAGTCCTAATTCCTCCATGACGGTTTTGGGCATGAGATTGTGGGAGGCCCCTGAATCCATAAGGAAATTATGCAGCACTTTGTCATGTATGTTCAGGGATGTGTAGAAGGGAGGGGATGAATCATCTCTGTCCTCTACCATGGGACCTAGAACAACTGCAGGCCTTTCATCTTGGAGGTTTATGGAGTCTGTGAGAGGGTATGAGGCTTCAGACTTCAACAGCTCAGAGAAGCGTTTTTTGAATTCCCCATGTTTAATTAACTCAGTGAGTGGCACAGGAATTCTGATCTTTTGAATCTCATGTTCGAAATTGAAAGAAGACATAGGCTTTGGGATTTCTCTAATTTCAGGAACATGATTATGGACAATGGGAGAGAAAGGTTGAACCCTCTTACCTCTGTCTGCTACTTCATTAGCAGGTTTCTCTATTCTATTGGATGGTTCAGGAACGTCGGGTGTTGTTGCCCTTTTGTCGGACCTTAGGTTGTACCTGCCTCGACCTCCACTTGCTTTATCTCCCTTGCTCAATTCATTTAGTTGACCATCCACGAGGGATTCTTCATAAGCAGTCTGAGTGAGATGAGGGAAAGGAGGAGCGTCTTCTAAGCAGTGGATTTTAGGCTTGGGCTCGTCTGTTTCCCCTTCTTCTTCATTAGCCACAAAATTGTTCTGGAAGGGAGCCTGAATTCTTTGGTCGTCTCTATCTCTTCCCTTCTCTCCGTGCATAGTCGGGGGAGCAATATTATTTGGCCTTCTGACACCCCCTTTATTTTCAGTGTTCTGAGGGCCCTTATACATTTGCTTCCTTTCCATATTTAATATCTCCACCTCTTCTTTAAGGAGGTTCATAACTCGGGTCAACTCATTTACTTGAGGGTGGTGCAGTGATGGGTCGGAAGTTGAGGCTTCCGATTTTTCCTTTCTTCTGTCTGTGTCGGCCTAGTTTCTTAGTCTATTAGCTGCCAATATGTTGGATTCCAATTCTATAGTTGCATCTTGCATCTGAGCTAAAGAGGTGGCTCTTCTTTCTCTTAACACGAGACAGAAATCAGGGTCAAAAGTGCTAGCATAGGAAATTTGAGCAGAGGCCTCTGAGGGTTTAATCTCTGCAGGAATCTTGTTGTACATCTTATTAAATCTTTTGGAGAAGTATGAGACAGACTCTCCTTCCATCTTCTTCAGAGACCCAAACTCCGTCATGTAATACATATAATCCTTCCTGTCTCCCCACTGTCTCAGGAAAACACTATCTAGAGCCTCAATTCCAGCGATAGATCCGGGGGCTAGTCCTCTAAACCATTTCCTGACCTCACCCTCTAGGATCTGGACAAAGACTCTCATCCAGACATCTTCATTTTCAATGTTTAGGTTGTCTGCATAACTGTAAAAAGTAGCCAAGTGCTCCTCAGCATTTATGTCTCCCTCCCCACTGAAATTGGGCATGTACTTCAAGTAGTCTCCAGCAGGGAGAGGATTCATAGGATGTGGTAGGATTAAAGGGGCATATCTAGTAGCGACTATGGCGTCCATTCTATTCAGAGGGGGATTAGCACCATCCATAGGAATATTAGGTAGAGGAGAGCTCGGAGGAGAAGGAGTATGGATGGGAGATGTCGGAAAAGAGGTTCTTGGAGGAGACAACGGAGGAAACAGAGAGAGAGCCAAGGGACCTGAGCGTGTAGATGCTCCTCTCTACGCAGTAGTAGCAACAAAAGGAGGGGTGGTGAAACCTTCAGAAGCTTGAGGTCTGTGATGAGGCACGACCTCCAGGGAGGGGGGAGTGACAAGGATCTCTCCTTCTGTTACCAAACCAGGGGAAGAAAACTCAGCAGGAACACTCCCGAAATTTAGAAAACGGGAAACCTCAGAAGGAGGACGACTAGGAAGCTGAGAATAAGAAAATGGAGTTCTCACAGAAGGGGAAGGCGCATTACCTATTTCCGCGATGGAAACTTCTTTCACAGAGCTCTTTCCCTTTCTGCGCACTGCTTCCGAGTCATCCTTTGGTGTAGCTAAAGGCAAGTGTGGATTAGACCTCGTGTGTCTGCCTCTCGAAGCCACAGTTGATAGGGCAAGTTCTCCCCAGCGGAGTCATCACAATGGATTCGCCAGGTGCACAGTAGCAATCAGGTTCTGATATCTGATGCACCTTCAGAATCAGTTGATCTTTGTCGTTCAATCCCGGGGAAAATATTCAACTTCGTCCCCGGCAATGGCGCCAGAAATGTTAGCGTTAGAAGTCACTCCTGGATTTCTTGCAGGAGCAGAGCCTAACACCCATCAGTTTAATGTCACGATTTGTTTATAAGGGATGATCAAATGGAGGTAAAGACTCGAGGAGATATCTCTCTAACTCGGGGACTGGGTCTGATACATAAGCAACAAAGGAGGTCTTGATCTAACTTCAACCAGAGGGTTGATAAAAGGGTGAATAGGTGGAAGAATTGGTGAGAAGGGTGAACAAACAGCTTTGGGAAGCAAGCTTACGGCTATTCGCAGAAGAAAGACTTTGAGTGCAAGATCAGCTCGGTTCAGAGTCTCAAGAAACTGAGGAGGGCTTGACTAGATCTTCCCATTCCAAGTCACTCGGCGCTGGGAAAAACACAAGGACTAGCCAGAAACATCATAACTGCTACAGTGATCCTATCCAACATCATCCTATAACAGCTATAGCTAGACTGGATCCTCCAATTCCGAGCGATTCTAACACAGTGTAACAAAGATGTAAAAGAAACTGGCATTCATCAGGCAAGAAGTCTCAAGAGTTCATACATAACCAGAGTATCAGTGCTTCATTAAATATTTACAATCGGGAGCTCAGCTCAACCATCGATAGATACAAAAATGGCCAAAATGCCTTCATATACTCAGAACATTAACAGCATCAAAATCAAGACACTGCATTGAAGGCTTTGCGTCTGCATGGATTTCTGACAGTCAACCTCTGAAAGATCGTGCAACTTATGTCAGACGCAATCTGACTCTTTGACAGTTCCAACGGCGAATCGACGTGCCTTAAATTCATGGCCGTGCTCTCCCATTATGGTGGAGGCGATATCTAACCACCACCAACCGCTTCAATAACTGCTTCATCGGGATTGAGGATGGCCCGGCCAACTTGGCACCTTTGGGACGTGGAGGACCTCACACGCTGCCACCTGGAATAACTGACTGGCTCAAAGGATATGCGTGGAGGCCAACATGGAAGGTGGGGTACGGGGATGGAGTGATGGGACCGAAACTGTGAGGTCGCGAAAGAGGTGGCGAGGCGTGAGAAGGGTTACAGGGGAGACACATGGAAAAATATGATAAGCGGAGGAGGCAGGAGGGAAGACGAGAGATAACGAACTCGCCTTTTGGTTAGGAGTCGATGTGGAAAGGAGCGGGACACATGGCGAACGACAAGTGGATGATGAGAAGGAGGGAGGACCTCATGGACCAAAGAGGGGAGGTGGAGGGATGACACACGGCAGTAGAAGAAAGGTGAAAAGGGGGATGACATGATGAGAGGAAGGCCCACACCGGTTAAATCCAGAGTGACTGAGAAGGACGAGGTTGTTCAAGTGTCGTTGATCCGGGCGCTGTGATCCCAGCCGTCGGAAAGTTGCTCGCTCGNAGAAAGGCAGGGGGGGTCCGGAATGGTCTTCATCACCGTTGAACTGGGCGCACTAATCTGGACCATTGAAGAGTTGCGCCCACGATTCCGAACCCCCCCCCTCCGCTTAAAGGTAGAAAGGCGGGGGGGGGTCCGGAATTTCATATGTGACGTTGATTTGGGCGCGTGGATGCGCGCCATCTAGATATGTTCGTTGTTTACCATGGGCACCTTTATATTGAAAACCTAGGACAAGTGGGTTTTAACCCATTCTTTTGCATTCTAGCCCCCTTACAAGAAATATCGCTAACACCACCTAGATCAACGGTTGGATCTGCCTTAAAATTGTCGGCCAGGATGATTCCTCGAAGGCCCTAAGTCGCCAGCTCTACACGATGGGAGCCAACCTTCTTTATTGGACATATTTTCCATGCAACTAGGGGCTATGACCATGGGCCCAAACTTCCCAAGGCGTTTTAGGATTTCACATTTCGGGAGTTTTCAATCCTCTTGATCTCCAATGTCCTAATCTGTGAAACTATGAAATCATTTATTTGCTACCACGTGCTTTGCTAGTTGTACGACTTAGATATTTCCTTTAATTGTGGGACCATATACCATAGGAACTCCTAGAAAGACTTCCCCTTTAGCCTGGATCCTGTGCCATGTGTCCTCCCTGATGGATGGAACAGATCTATTCATGACTTCGGCCATCAGGGATAATCCCTTACCTCATTTCAAAACTCTCGATAGTCAATTCTACAAAACTTCAGATGATTTCCACCTGTCTCCTCAATATCTATGGCCCATATTAATTCTTTACTTGACCTTTGATCTCGGGCCTCTTCCCTGGCACTAATATTTAGGCAACTTCACAGCCCCGACTACCCAATGCGTGTCGATCTGATCCATCGATGGATCCTCGCCATTGAAAACTGAAGTCACCTGCCTGCTTGTATTTTGAGCCTGAAATGAATTTTTATGTGTGTTGCACTTGGATGCTTCTTATGCAGGGCATGGACCTGGATACTTTTTTCCCATGACAAGTATTGGTGATAACATTTGGCTCCACAAGGGATGGCATGCTCCCTACGAGCTACCAAGAACAAGTAGTTCTAGTCGCCTTAAGCATTGGGTTATGGATTCAAGCCCCAAAACATCCTATTGAAAAATACAGCTCGAAAAATAAAATGAAAACAAACTAACAAGGGCTCCTAAGAGCTTATTTATGTACAGACCCAAACTAATAAGATTCTAGATGGTGCTAGGTGAAAGCAAATTTCCACCATAGCCATTCAAGCAACTTCCAAACTGGAAGCTCCTTGGCTTTGTCAATGATTGGTAACAGATGATGCAACCGTGATAGCAGAACGGTTACATATTTCATCTTCTCTTCAAGGGATTAAATTGAGATCAAATTGGGTGGCTCCAAGATATGAAGGAAATGTCACTCCATGTACTCGCTGACAAGCTCATAGAATGGGTGGAAGATCCTGGAAAAATTGTAACATGCAGCCTGATATGCTCTGTGAGTGCTCACACATCGTTGAATCTCTTTGGTAGGCCCAGGAGGGTGAACATCCGATACAGGTTGATTGATCTCAGGTGATGGCTACTCATTAATAGGTCCTGAACAGGAAATAAATCACTCCTCTATCTCTTATGGTTCTTCTTCTTGGCTCTCCCAAGGGTCAAAATTGTAATCATCATAAAAAATACCCGAGGGGAAAATCTTCTCTTCATCATGTTGCTCAGGCTGGATAATTTCCTCATGAAAATCTTCACTAATGAATAGAGGACAGGGCTCAGCTGCATGTTCTTGGAAATCCTACACATCCATCTTGGAATCTAACTCGTAGCTGTCATATACAGGTTGCTTGCTTCTCTGGTTGGTGAACTATGATGTGGGGCTCCGTTGCTCTTCGTCTAAATAATCCGCAAAGCTAGGGACAATAGGCCAAAGTGGAACTACCTCCCAATCCTTCTTTTCAGTCCCAAATGTAAACACATCATGGGAAATATTGTGAAGAAAAAGAGAAGAATCCCCTCCACAATGGCTCATTCCTTTAAAACCAAGACAGCAGGCTTATGAGGGGCAGAAACTAATGTCTCTACCACCATGGGATCTTGAATACTACCCTCATCGTTAGGGCCGCCAATAACAACATCTTCAAGAAATGGAAAATCCTTTGTATTTTCTTCAAAAAGGCAACATTCATGATCTGAGTTCAACTCTTCTATCTCTGCAGAGAGATATTCACCAGCTCTATCAACTCACCGAGATCATCCTCCTCTTCATGGTCCTCATCCTTGCAGCTTTCATAAGACAGTCACATCTTGATCATGGCCTTCATATTCCTCACAACAATTATGACAGATTAACTGAGAGGAATAATGCCTTTGGAAATGCCTACTGAAGGTTGCAAGAAACTCTCTCAGGGAGGAGATGCTAACAGGGGGTAGAGAATGATACCATTTATGAGCATCCCCTGCTAATGAGAACATGAAAATTTTTAATAATACATCCTCGTGATGTTTATCCCATTGATGCATGAGTTCATGAAACTCATGGAGATGCTGAGCAGGGTTGTCCTCTACATGCCCTCTAAATATGGGAAAATAATCACCCCATTCATCAATAGTAGGGACAACATTAGGAAAACCAGGAACAATAGAAAAATTAAAAGGAGCAAACCTCTAAGCCAAGATTTTGTCCATATCAAACCAGTGGAGTCACCAATCGATTCTTCAACCATGGAGTCGCCAGGTGAAATATGTGCAGCTTTGAATGTTTCTAGTCTCTTTTCACCATCAAAGGCTAGATCTAATCGTTGTTTATCTCCCAAGGAACTTCTCAGGATGATAAAGTAGCTACTAAAAACATTCTCGAGAAAACTCCTCTGGGTCATCTTTCAAGCATGTTGGAGGCAACCACAAGTGAAACAGTGGGGTCGAATCAGTGGAGTCGCCAAGTGCACGGTTGAAATATTTAAAGGTTCTGATTTCTGATGCACGTTTAGAATCAAAATTTCGTTGTTGTTCTACCCAGGGAAAATCTTCAATTTTGTCCCCGACAACGGCACCAGAAATGTACATATGATTATTCTTAGAGACTTTTTTTTAATTAGCTTTTATAACCTTTTCTCAAGTCCCCTTTTTTATTACTTCAAGAACTTCTTTGATTGAGTTTTCTTTTTTTATTATTTTTATTATTTCGACAAAAATGAATCGATGATTTATTTATTCATATTTCTTAGGACTTTTATCTCAAATTTTTTAAAATGGAATTTCATACCTTTATTAGCTCCTATATTTCCAGCCCAAAGATTACTCGTTCATTACCTTTTTCATTGTGAGATACTTGATAGGAATACCTGCGCATGTCACCTTTCAGTACCTCAAGTCCACAGTTTCGTGAGAAATTTTCCCTACGAATAACATAACATTATAATCATTAGGAAACATCATGAAAGAAACCTCTATTTAATTTAATTTTTATTTTTATTTTTTTTAATGGAATATACACAAAAAGCATGAAAACAAACCAGTATGTACAATGAGGATTTATAAACACATTATTGCATGAAGTGTTTAAGATGTCGCCCATTTACAAGGGCATTGAGAATGTCTCCATCCAGGTTTTCTAATAACCAAGAATTTTTTCCTTCAAAGGTTGAAATCATGTATGGGCCAGACCAGATCAGATCGAATTTGCCATGTTTTCCAGCATCTTCTTTTCTGGCTTCCCATTTTAGGACCAAGTCGTTAGGGAGGAATTCTCTATCTTTAGCTTTATGATCAAATAAGGCCTTCATTTTATCCTGATATCTTTGCAACCTTTCATTTACTTCGGCCCTATTTTGTTGAACTTTGACCAGTTGGTTTATCCTTCTGCTAACATCATTGGGTTCTTCATTTGAATCCTACCAGAGTTTCATTACTGGTAGAGCAAGGTTTATTGGTAAAATGACATTAGTTCCATATACCATCTGGAAAGGGGAAATCCCAATTGATCTTTTAGTACTTATTTTGTTGTCCCATAGAGAATATTTTAAATGGATATGCCACGCTTTCTTTTTTTTAATCAAAACCTTTTTTATCACGGTAATCATTTTTTTGTTGGATGATTCAGCCAAATGATTACCTTGTGGATAGTATATTGTGGAGTGTCCTAGTACGATGTTATATTTTTGGAAAAAAATTATCATGGCCATTGACTTAAATGCTTGCACGTTATCAGTGACTATCTTTCGAGGACAACCAAACCTGGATAAAATATTATCTTCCAAAAAATTGATTACTACCGAATCAGTTGCATTTCTTGTGGGGATAGATTCCACCCATTTAGTGAAATAATCAGTAGAAGTTAGGATCCATTTGTGTTGCTCACTAGAGTGTGGATGGATTTCTCCAATGAAATCAAGTCCCCATTGCTGAAATGGGGCTTCGGTTTTAACTAGAATTAGGGGAAAAGCTAGGACCTTCTGTTTGCCTATGAACAACTGACAAGGGACACAATTTAGAACTTTAGCGTTCACTTTTGTGAACAATTTGGGCCAGTAGTATCCGTCTCTTAAGATTTTATAATATGTTTCTCACCATGCATGATGTCCTCCACACACTTCAACATGGAATTCATCCATAACCCCTTTTGTTTCAGTTTCGACTAAACACCTCAGTAGGAAACCCAAGGGGTCTTTCCAATACAATTTAACATCTATGATACAGTATTTTACAGCATGTAACTTTAGCTTCCTATATTTAGATGGGGTTAACTCACTAGGATATTGAAGCGTAAGTAGGTAATGGATGATGTCGTGATACCAGGCCGAAGTAGAAAACTTGTCTTGAATTTCGATTGTAGGTGCAGTGACATCAAGCTCATCTATTTCCAGAAATCCCTCGTTCTCTTGCAGCTGATTTATCCCAATTGATTTTAAATTCGATTCGGCAAGCAATTTGGCAAATCCTGACCTTTGATAATTTTAGTTGGTTTGACTTCTAGGTCAAATTGCTGGATCTTAGCTAACCACCTGCCTCTTCTTCCATCGTTGTCTGGTTGCACCAGGATATCTTTAACAGGGCTAGAGGGTACATAAGCAATGATCTTTGAGTGCAACACGTAAGTTATGAAAGCCTTGAGAGCTTTCACCATTGCATAGGCTTGTTTCTCCAATATATCATATTTCAACTTAGCATCTCTGAGAATTTTGCTAAAAAACGCAATAGGCCTCTCAAAACTTTCCTCGTTTTTCTATAACAATACAACTGTGATAGTATGTTCTGAAGAAAAAGAAAAAATCAAAAACTCTTTTGTGTAATCTAGACTTTCCAGGACCGGTGCTTCACTTATTACTTTATTGATACGTTGAAATGACGCTTTGGCTTCGCTAGTCCATCTCACCTCACTATCCTTTTTGAGCATATCTGTTATCAATTTTACAATTTCAGCAAAGTTAGGGATGAATCTCCTCAAGAAATTAATTTTTCCTAAAAAAGACTGAATTTCTTTTACATTTCTAGGAAAATTTATAGTATCTATTGCCTCAACCCTTTTTGGATTGATTTTGATTCCATATTTAGACATGATATGGCCCAAGAGTTTACCTTCTTGCATTGTGAAATGAGATTTCTTGGGATTAAGTGACAAACCAAATTTTCGACATTTCTCAAAGGTTTGTTTAAGGTGTATTAGATGTTCTGCATCAGATTTGGAGAACACAGTCGGGTCATCAAGATAGATAACAATGAACTTATCTCTTTCACCCACAAAAGTGATATCCATGGCTCACTGAAAACTTTCCCCTGCATTCATTAAACCAAAAAGCATTTTATCATACATAAAAGTATCCCAAGGGGTAGTGAAAGCATTTTTTTCTTTATCGTCTTGATGCACTGCGATCTGATTGTAACCTAAAAAACCATCAATCATAGACATTTTTTTAGATCCAACTACTTTTTCTAAAACATGATCCATCTTAGGTAATGGGTAATTGTCTTTGAGTGATGATCGATTCAGGTTTCTGAAATCGACACACAGTCTGATCTCATCGTTTTTCTTTCTCACTGGGACTAAATTAGCTACCCACTCATATTATCTCAGTGGAACTATGATTTTAGCATCCAGGAGTTTTTTTACTTCTCTTTCTATCACCGGTAATAGGATAGGGTTAATCTGCCTGAGTTTCTGCCTAAAAGGTTTGACGCCTAGTTTTAGTGGAATTTTATGTTCCATGATAGTCGTATCATAAGTTCTCAACTCGTCATAAGACCAGGAAAAAACATATTTTTATTTTTTAAGCAACTCAGCATATTTACTTTTGATTTCGAGAGATAGGTACCTGGATACTTTCACTAATCTAGGACTCTCTTTGGTACGTATATTGCAATCTTCGACCTCTTTCGGATGAGGCTGTAAGGTAGTCTTCAAAGGGATGTCATCATGATTAAAGAGCCTTTATAAGGGAATCAGGCCCTTGGGTATCTGATTAATTTTTAAAACAAGCATACGATGATTAGCGATTTTATCCTGGAACTCTTGGGGGTCTTCCCCTTCCTACATGATCCAAATAGGATCATTTTGGTTCTCTTGGTCAGCATGTGTTTTGACAAACTCGTCTATTGTTTATAAAAACTTTCGAAGTTGTTCATCATCCTCAAATACTTGCCAATGTTGTATGTTATTAGGTATGGAAGGCCTATGTCTCATTTGTATATGATATTTTAGTTTGAAAGAAGTGGGAGGTGCGAAAGGCGAAGTTGCTTTGGCTAAAGCATCCGCCTGTTGATTTTTTGTTCTCGAAATGAAGTGAATATTAACAAAGGAGAAAACAATTTTGATTAGGTCCCAAACACAATTTTGATATGACCTTAACCTAGTATGTTTTTCCTAGTACTTCTGATTAACCTGTTTCACGATCAACTCTGCATCACCAAAAACTTCCAAGTTTTTAATTTTCATTCTCCTAGCGGCCTCTAACCCTAATAGTAGAGCTTCGTACTCACATATGTTATTAGTGTGGTAAATGTTCCACTGTAGCCTATAAGAGAAAGGGATAACTAATTGATTATCAGGCACCACAAAAATTACTTCAGGCCCAGCTCCAAGATAAGATGAGTCACCGTCAAAAAAAAAATTCCAAACACCAGTGCTATATACATCTTGTTCTATTTGTTATTTTTCTTTTTTATTTCCTATACAACTTTCTTCTATACACGCATCAACATCATCATCTATAGATAATATGAAATTACCTAAATCTTGATCAGCAATATATACAGGATAATTATTTGGGCTGAGAGGGTCACTAACCATAAATGCTAACCTGGTTTCCCTGTACAATCGCGTGAATTGTCCTCCGGAAATAGGAATGGTTGTGTATGTCATATCAGTTTGGAGGGAACCTCCAAGTTTAGCACCCAAGGATCGGGACAAGAGCATGTCATATTTTGGGGGTATATTTGTGACAACTACATCCATTAAAACACTTTTTGCAGGTACCTGTGCAAGGTTTAAAACTAAGTCCTTTGTCATGCCTACACACTTGACTTTCCTCAAATCAAATGAATATAAATCTCCATAAGGCCTGGTGATTTCAAGGCCGAGTATGTCCATGATTTCTTTAGGAATCACATTGTGAGAGGCCCCAGAATCTAACATGCAGTTATGGAGCAGATGGTCGAAAACAGTCAAAGTGATGTAGAAAGGGGCAACAGTATCTCTAGCACCTTCGAAGTGTGGGCCAAAAATTGTGTTAGTCTTATCATATTCTAAGTTTATGACATTGTCTTGACTTTCATTTTCTGAAAAACTAATCATTTTAGCAATTTGTTTTCGGTATATCGGGTTTTTGGCCAGTTCGACAGGGGGAATAGGGATTTTGATCTTATTGATTTCATTCTCTAGATTAAAACTTCCAATGGTTTTGTCGATTTCCATGGTTTGAGTCTCCAGCCCTTTCTTTTCAACTTTCCTTGGTTGAGGGGCCTTTGTTTCGGTAACAAGGGTGTCTATTTTCTGCGTGCTTAAGGGTGGCGTTTCCATTGTCTTTGTTTTAATAGACTATATGTTAGCGTTCTTAGTCCCTTCAGTTTTTTTTTCAGTGATTTTTGAAACTACTTCGTCAGTTTCAACCCTTGGCAATATCCTTTTAACTGGAGCAGTTGTGGAAACCTTGTTTCTAGGTCTTAGGTTGTACTTCTGGTGGAGCTCGGCCATTATACCATCTATTATTCCCTGATAGGTTGAATCTTTCAAAACACTGATGTTCTTGTTACTCCCAGTCCTATACTCTATAGTCAAAGACTTGTTGTAATCGTGTCTTGTTATATAAGGTTGTAAGTAGTCCTCGCCAAGATTGCTCATATCCTATTCTAATTCCTCGAAATCCTCCAAGTCTTGTCCTCCTATAAAGTTTTTTCTTTTAAAATGGGTTTGGATTTTTTGATATTCATTATTAATTTGTTTTTGGTGGTTTTGAGGATTAGGGTTCTTCCTAAACTCCTTTCTAGGGTAATGTTCATTCTTAGCTTGATCTAGTTCCATTCTCAATATTTTATTTGACAGTTCTTTGATGATTCTAGCCATATCATCCATTTTGTCTTCTAAAGATCTTCCTGATCCAGAGGGTCGTCCTTGCTCCCTATATCTCCTGATTTCTTTGTTTCCAGTCTCAAATTTGGATTTCAACTTCCCTAATGCCATCATGTTAGATTCGATTTCCAAGGCAGCATCTTGCATCTTGGTGAGATCTACTAATCTTCTCTCCCTTAATAATAGGGCGAAGTCAGGGTCAAAATCTCCAGCAAAAGTCACTTTCACTATAGGTTGAGAGGGTTTGACCTCGGTTGGGATTTTATTGTACAATTTATTGAATCGTTAGGTAAACTCGAGAATTGATTTAGACTTTTTATTTCGAAGAGCCCCAAATTCGGTTAGATAAAAAAGATGGTCTTTCCACTCACCCCACTGTCTGATAAAATCATTTTCAAGTTCATCGTATGATGGTATAGATCCAACTGCTAGTCTTCGAAACCAGTTTCTTACTTTCCCTTCAAAGGTTTGAACCAAGAGTATGGAGTAAACATATTCATGTTCCGATACAAGAATGTCATCGAATTGATCGAAAAAATTTAGGTGTTTAGTTGTCGTTAAATCGCCCTCTCCCGTGAACTTGGGCAGGTTTTTCATGTAATTTTTTGGTAAATGATGGAGAGGAACTGGTAGAACCAGAGGATCATATCTTGCAGCAACCTTTGCAAATATCTGAAGAGGTGGTGCTTGGCCGCCTTCTCCTTCTCCTGGACCACATGCGACAGCACCTCCTACTCCACCTCCTCCAGTCGTGGCCATTGTGGATTTAGCGGTTAAAGTTTGCGGGTTATAAGGAAAGGTTTCAATAAATTGGTTATCGATGGGGAGGAAACTTGAGAAAGAGGAGCTTGGGGAATGTGGACTGGTCCCTTCAGAACCAGAGGGTGAGAATATAAAAGAATCAATAGAAGTTGAGTCGAGATATATAGGATAATTGTTTGAGTTTTGAGAGGTGGGAAATCGAACCTCGAGAAGTGAGGGAGAATCAGTATCAATGGGAAGTGAGGAAGATATTTGTTTTCTACTAGTGTGGGAAACGGCTGAGAAAGCTTCGGTATTAAAAACAGGCAGAACCAAATCTGATTCAGAGGATGTAACTTTATCAGTGGAGTATTTCCCATAAGGGGGTGGAATACTTGATTCACCGTGTTTATATTCAGAGTCGGACTGTGTAAATTTAGGTTGACAATTTTTATTTGTTGATGAGACAGTCTGTCGAAAGTATCTTCTTGATTTTAGAATTTTTTTTGGGTCGGAAAAAGGCGAAATTTGTTTGTCATCTAGATTCTTCCTGGTGTTCTTCTGGTTAAGAGCCAGTTTAAACAATGTGGATTCACCAAGTGAAATATAAAGTTAGCCTTAGAAGGTTTTCAAACTTTCTTCACTATCAAAGAAGGAAAGTGTCAATGTCGTTCTTCCCAGGGAAAAATCTTTGTTTCTCTGTTCCCTGGCAATGGCACCAAAAAGATGTTGTTCCTGAGTTTATACTTTAAGGCTCTAAATTATACCATCAAGGCATCTGAAAAGACAAAGGAAGTTGAGGATAGAAAAATCAATGATAAAAAGGAAAGAACTATAGTTGGTTTCTCAACTATCTCTGTCGGAATTCCCAGTTTTCTTGAATGTTGATATCTCTCTCAATTGCTTCCCATGAACATTCTAACTCAACCCAGTTATTTTTTGTTTGTAAGATAGTGTTAAATAAATTTAGAGTGATGTTGGTTTGATCTGAAAGATCAGGTTTGATGTTAGGCTGCCTTGAAACTGGTATTTTCATGAAGGATAAAAGTAAAGGAGATACAATTCTGTGTTTTCTTTTTAGGCTTCGTTATCTCCATTTCAAAATGTAAAGAGAATGATTTTAAAACACGAATTAATAGGATGACTCAATTAAAGGTCGTTTCTTGTATCTGAGTTAAATTTAAAGGCAAGGAAACATGCATGATATGAGGAAAAACATAAATCTATTAACAAGGTGAGGCATCAATTTATGAGGAATCTCACGTTGTAACAAAAGACTATGAAACAAGAAAAATATTAATGAAGCATATGATATTGAATTCTAAACATTTACAGGTCTTGTATTTGCTCATAACCGATACAGAGGAAAAACTATAAATGATTTAAATAACAAGAATAATAATTTCCAGAGTAGAGGTTGTACTAAATTGTAGTCAAGCATTCATCAATTAGATATATGAAAGAAAGATGAAAAGACAAGGGAACACATAACTCAGACTTGAAAAAATATAGAATCTTCAATCTGCATTTGTATTAATTCAGAGTCTCTTGAAAATTACTTCATCACAATGTCTTTGTAGAGGAAGAAAAAAGCCCTATTTCAGTCTTCGCTCCTTGTATTTATACAAGGTCATCAATACTTGATGGTTAGCAATATCCTACTTTTTAGGAGAAAAATAGTTACAAAACTGCAACCTTAATCGTTGCATGATTAAATTTTGTTTGTCTATCATTTCAATAGTATAAGCTTCCAAACGTTACGTCACTATTTAGTTGAAGTCTCTCCCTCCTTTGATGCTATACATTCAATACATTTCTCCAGAAAATAAACAAAATTTCTAGGAGGTGTTGGAAGATCCTTAGCTTCAAACAGATAAAAATTTCTTTGGACCTTTGGAAATTGGTCTTCAAAACCTTTATTGGAAAACCTAATCATTTGAAACTTTAAATTGGGTTGTACCAGCCAGTTGGCATCGATTTCCTTCAACTGTGAAATTTTCGCCTGAATCTCCTTCAATCTCTCTTTGCAGTTTAACTATTGTTTCACAATGTTTATCTGCCCCAGTGGCTCAGAGCAATCATTTCTTTCAATACCTAACGCTTTCTTATACAAAAAATCAAAGATTCCCTCACAGTCGTCTTTGATTTCTTTTACTATCTTCTTATTTTCGGACATGCCTGTTTCCCATACCTTGAGCATGATGTCTCCTCTTATCTGTTCTGTGACAGAAAGCTTTAGATTTCTCGACATCTCTATGTTTCCTAAACATGCAACTGCTTTCTGGAAGGTATTCCTTGCTTCTTTAACCTCCTTTTCTAGTAAAATAATATTATCAAGGGATTTGCTTACCTCTTGAAAGTAATTATGGATGATCTCTATTTTGGAAATCAATTTCTCCTTCTCGACTTCCATATTTGTATGTGCATCCAGCGAGAGGATCTGGAAAGCCTTTAAGTCTACAACCTGGCCTTCTGTCAAATTTAACTTGGCCTGTAGTTGTTTTACGAGCTCCTTTTGTTATGTAACCTGCACCTAACTTGCTTATATCCTCTGGTTCATTTCATCCAAGCTTGATTTGAGTGATTGAATTTCTTGCCTTTCAACAACTCTAGCCTGCTCCGAGATTTTATTCACCTCTTCTCTAATATTTTTCTTAGCATTCTTTAATTGGTATTTCAATTTAGCTATTGTGTGGTTACTCTTCTTTATCCTTGTTCTCATGTTTTCCACAATAAAAAGGTTTGTTGTTTCCATGGCTCCCATGGAGCCTACTATCTCTGTATAAAAATCCTCCTCTTCCAACTTTTGGCCATCTACCAAGACCCTATGCTTCTTCACCATACCCCCCTCTCTCATATACATCTCTTGTTTTAGTACAACCTTCCTCTTTTTGCTGAAAACATAATCAGAAGGAGGGATCTCATCTCTGGATATAGGGGTGAGATCACTAACATATATGGCTCCCATCTGTGGGAGTCCAAAGGCAAACTATAAAGGGGTTAAGGAAGCTATGGGAATTTCTAGCTCTATAGATCTTGTTTCTCCTATGGCCTTAGGTATATTGACATCAACAGTAGGTGATGAAGGGGTAGTGGACTTACTAGACTCGGGAGGTGTCCCAGACCTCCTCTTTGTTTTTGTCTCTGGATTTTCTATCTGTAAGGCCTCTTCATTTTGTGAAGACCTTTTAGTCTCCTATGGAATTTCTTCAGGATTTAATTTATCATGTGTTTCTTTTCTGAATCCTAGAGGAGTATCTTCTTGTTCCTGAGGAAGGGTGATTGCTTCTCCTTGCAGTACTTTGGGCAGACCACTCTATCTATGCTTTTGGAAGGCCTGAAAACTAGCTTGCAAGTCAGATGGTAGTGTTTGTACCCTCTCTAACACCTCCTCATAATTCCTAGTCACTTTGAACATTGTCATCACAAGGGGACTTCTCATGTTCATAAGCCTTCATATTACAGTGGGCCATGTGTTTTCCCACTAACTAGTAAGGGTCGTGCTTCCTGTGTTTGAGGTATACCAATTTGACCTCCTCCAGTGCTACTGCTTCAACTTTGGAATGACCCAAGTTGAGTAGTGAAAATGTCCCAATCTCAATGGGAAAAACCAGCCAAGACTTCTTTTGAGTTGTCTTTAATTCTATCCCAATTCCACATGTTACTATTTGATGAGCTACCTCCTTGCACACCAGTCTGTCAGGGAGGAATTTTGGGAGAGCATGTGGAGGGATTGAACATTCAAAAAATCTGATGTAGGAGAAATTCTCCTCTATAAACCAGTCAGCAACTTCCCTGAGGCATCCTATGGCCAACTCTGAAATGTAGGGAGGTGCATAGCCATACAACATCTAATGTAGTGGTATCACCATGAAATGAAATATTTCATAGAATGAGTCCTTGGTGTTTTCTTCCTAAAGTTTAGAATGATATTCATGAATAGGTACCGGGTAAGTCAGATTCTAACTCCAATTCATCAAAGGGAAAGGAGTTGTGAAGCATATAGCATCCATGATGTATGAAAACATATAAAAGGATATTGGTCAGACTTTGGATCTTGCAGTCTAATATTCCATGACCTCTTTCACTATGTTATCAGATAAAATCTTATCCCAATTGAAGTTGTAACCTTCTACTGCCTCGTGCAAAAGAGGTACCCATTCTGTAGGGAAATGGGTAGGACTTTTATTCCTGAAAAGTATACATAACATCATCGCCACATAGACCATATATTCATTTAAATAGGTTGTGGCGTAAATACCATGGGTGTCATCCCTGAATTTTCCTTCATGTCTCCACCAGTGTTTGATTATGCCAGGATACGTTTGGTCTGACTCAAAACATTATTTCCTTTGAAAATCACTCACGAAATCTTTATTATAAATATACTTGGGACTGGGAGATAGTTTATACGTTACTTGTATATGCTCTGGTCTGAAAGAGCCAATGACGACCCCTCAGTTGTCCAGAATGCTTCTCGTCTGCACGTGTCTTCTCTCTAAGGCCCAACTGATCATGTCGTTATAAGTCATGAGTCGTGGTCGTGTAGCTACTTTGTGAAGCTCAAAATATGCTATGTCTCGGAGTTTTTTGTCGACAACATGAGGGAAATTATTAATTTCATAATCCAGAGTTTCGAAAATCTGCCTCCAGGATTTGATGTATCGATGGCATGCGGTATTGTATCAGATACAACGTCTCCATCTGGACGCGAGCTTTCTTCAACTTCTTCACTTTTCTTGGGTGCCTTCTTAGGTGCCATAATGTTTTCACTGGACCAGAAACCTGTTTACAAAGAAAATGTGTATAAAACTGGATAAATGTGATTTGCTACAAATGTAAAGGATAAGAATGAAGTTTGAAACACAGGACCTTTATTAACCCTTAATTTATCTTATGATGAGCGTATTGATACAAGCGATGAAAAATTAATGCTTTAATGGAAACATGTGGCTGGAGATACGCTTTCACGTCAAAAAATATCTTCATTTATCTGTTATTAATACCATCGTATATCGGTGATTTCAAAACTGGAATTTCAAAAATCGTTGCCTTCCTCAATTCCCGAAATGAAAAAAGAAGCTTAGTTATCACTAATCATGTTTCGAAAACAATTTAACCTTAATCTTAGACTTTGTTTAAAGAAAAGGTGATTTCACGTTTCAGAACTTAGGGGATCCTATTGTGAGGAGATATGTCATAAGAAAACCCCAGATCATGAAATTGCGATGGGATTAGTGAGGCACTAATCAATCGTATTAAAGCTTTAATTAATAAATATCAGTGAATAATTATTTTTTACTTTTAATTTTTAGAAAATCAAGGATCGAGAGTTTGAAGGTTGAGAGTTCGAAAACGCTTTAGTAGAAAGAAACCTGAATCATGAAAGACTAAGTGAAATATGATTGCGTTTAGAAGTTTAATTCATTACGGATTCAAGAGTACTTTGTGGAAAGCAACGGAAAATGTAACATTTGTTTCTTCCCCTCCTTTTTTTTATTTTTTAATATGTTAAACAGTTTCAAGATTTCGGAACCAGGAAAATGGGATGGTTTAGGATCATACTTCGAGAAAAACTGAATTTTGAAACCCGAAAAGGAAAGAAATACTCTACCTCCATTTTGTTTTTGGACTAATGGCGTCTTCGTGACTTAGGAAAAGATGAAGCTTCAGTTTTAAAGGGTAGAAAAAATTAAACTTCGTGACAACATAACCCAGGGCCATGACCTAACACCTCTCTCCAAAGTCATTTTGTCATTTCAGTTATCAAGGATTCCCACATGCTAAGCTTCAAAATTCCCGACACGCGATTTTACGAAATCGCCCACCCAGATCAACGATTGGATCTTACTTAAAATTGGTGGCCAGGATGATTCCTTGAAGGCCCCAAGTTGCCATCTCTACACAATGGGAGCCAACCTTCTTTCTTGGACCCATTCACCATGTGACCAGGGGCTATGAACATGGACCCAAACTTCCCAAGGTGTTTCAGGATTTTTCATTTCGGGATTTTTCACTCCTCTTGATCTCCAATGTCCCGATCGAGGAAACTGTGAAATTGTTTATCTGTTGCCACGTGCTCCTCTAGTTGGACAACTTAGATCTTTCCTTTAATTGTGGGACCATATACCATTGGAACTCCTAGGAAGACTTCCCCTTTGTCCTAGATCCTGCACCGCGTGTCCTCCCTGATGGATGGACTAGATCTATTTGTGACTTCATCCATCGGGGATAAGCCCTTGCCTCATTTCAAAACTTTCAATAGTCATTTCTATGAAACTTTGGATAACGTCCACCTGTCTCCTCAATATCTACAGCCCAGATTAATTCTTTGCTTGACCTTTGATATCAGGCCTCTTCCCTAGCACTAACCTTTAGGGAACTTCACGGCCCCGACTACCCGATGCCCGTCGATCTGCTCCATCAATGGATCCTCATCGTTGAAAACTAAATTCGTCCACCTGCTTGTATTTTGAGCCCAAAATGAACTTTTCTGTGTGCAACACTTGGACACTTCTTACACAGGCCGCGGACCTGGATACCCTTTTTCCCGTGACAAGTATTGGTGATAACAAGGAGGATTTCAACATTGGATAAGAGGATCTCATGAGAAGGAGGTCATGATTTTCCCAGCAGTGGATTATGATGCAGGAGCATCGCCACACCTCAGCAACGCACCAGCATTCCAGCACATCAACGCACATTTCAAAGAAAGGGAGAGGCATTGACCCTCCCATTTTTTAAATTTGAAATCTAATCCCATGGGGATTTGTGTTGTAAGGTTGTAAGGACCAAGACATACCATTGTACAGGTAGTGGATAGGGTTGCCTTAAATGGTTGCCTATAGCATGTCTAGATCGTAGTCAAATCTGGATCAACATTTATGTAATGATCCGTAGGAAGTATGGTGTCGTAACTGAGACAGTGGTAGCACTAAGGCGGTGGAGAGGATAAGATCATAGAGCCCTTGTTTTGAAGAGAGAGGGAGATAGATCTTTGTATAAAGGTTGGATAGGATAAGCATAACTCAAGAGAGGTATGATAGAAGAATCACAACTTGAGATAGAGTTAGGTTAGGAGAGTTAGAGAGACTCGGACTCTGTTGAAGTCCAATTTTTGTAAACATCTGTATAAACACACATAGATAATAGAAAAGGATTTTTTCCTGCATGCAGTGTGTTTATGTATTTGGGTTCATTATTATGCTTTTATATGTCATTCATGTTTTGAATGTATGAACTGGTGAAGTATTGCATGAGTTTCAATTTTTTCTTTCTTTGAGTTCTCGAGTGCAATGAGTACACATAGTCCACAACGAGTGCATTGATAGAGGTGATTTAACCTCAGAGAAGCTCAGGAGAGATATCGTTGAACCTTCATCAGCAGAAGTGCAAGGATTTTACAAAAAGAACTCTATGTTGAGTTCGTAAAGAGAGAGTTATTGAACACTTTGTAAGGGATAATATATATAAGGTGTGCATCAAGCAAGGAGAACGCTAGGAGGGTGAGAAGAATTTATTTTCAAGAAATCCTTCGGATTTGAGTTTGACGAAATCCCAGAAATGCAAGGAGTGCGTGGGAGATCGAAATATTCGAGGAGATCAAGCTCAAAAGGGATAGTGAAAGGAATGCATAGAATATGGAATTATGCTAACTTCTAAATATTAGAAGAGATAACGCTTTTAGAAGCACAAGTGAGACCCAGATTAGTTGGGCTCACAGGAGGAAATTCAAAGGTCGAAACCTTTGAACACTAAAAAAATATTCTAAGGCGGAAGAAGTCAAAATCTCAGGAGGAGGAGCGACATCAACCATCTGATTAGTTGTGGAATGGAGCCTGGACCATTAGATCAACGTCCAGTGAAAAAAGGAAGTGCAAAGGAGAAGAACAGATCCCATCCGTTGGATCTGAGTGTAGAGGATCAACAATCGTTGGATCCGAATGGAAGTGCACAAACCTTAATGTTGTGTACACGCAGGAGGGTGGACATGCTAAAAGTCCTAAATTCATATGGGATCACCCATCATCTGGGAGGATGCATGGTAGAAATCCATCAATCTTGGGTGAAAGAACTCTAGGAGGAACAAGTGCGCAGAAGTTGAAACTTTTGAAACCTAAAGACCCGAAGCGAATAGAGGTCATCAGATCAAGGAGGAGACACGTGTCAAGAGATCGTTTGTTTCGGGTGAAAGCACTCCAGGGGAAATGAGTGGATAGGAGTTTGAAACTCCTGAAGCCCGAATATTCAAAGTGCCAAAGAGTCGAAGGGATGAAGAGAATATGGACCGTCAAATCAAGAAGGGCAAGTGGCAAAAGATCATGAAATCTGGGTGAAAACACTCTGGGAGAACATGAAGGATGGAATTTTGAGATCTTCGAAGCCTGAACAGTCCAAGTAGATGGGAATCTTTGATTTGGGTTAGAAAGGTGTCACCAGATCATGAACTTTGGGGATCCTACTATGGTGTCTCTGAGAAGTTTTTTTTCAGAATATCCCAAAGCGTTGAATCCCAAAGCATCCAGGGTCATAGATCCCAAAGGGATCGTTGATCTGCAAGGGGATACGTGGAAGATGGAGATTCATTCTGTTGGATAATCGTTGGATCAGGGAAAACATGTGTTAGAGGATCCAACACTCCATAAGGATTCACTTCAGAGTTTTTTGTTTGTTAATATTTGAGAATCTCGAAGGCCGAAGTCTCGAAAACGATGAGAGTCATCGATGTGAAGGTGGACACGCGACGCCAGATCTATATCTCTAGAGGAAAGTGAAGGAGGAAAAGGTCTGAAGACCCGGAGAAGATCTCGATTGTTGATGGAGGAGGGATCGAAAGGACCATCAATCTGGTTGAGAAGGCCAAAGTCCCAAAGCAGGAGCAGAGTCATTGATTGGGGAGGACGTGTGGCAATAGACTTTCCATTTCAGAGAAATATCTTCGGAAGAAATGAGTTTGAAATTTTAGATTCCCGAAGGATAGACTCGTGGAGGAGATCGTGGCCATAGATTAAGGTGGGCAGGTGTCGATAGATCTTCTACTCTGGAATATTGTCACACAGGGAAAAGAAAAGGTTGAGATTTGGAACTCCCAAAGGCCGGAAAGCCAGAATCAGCCACAGCCATTGATTTGGAAGGGAGTTATGTGTCAACAGATCATGGAGATCTGGGATTGTACATGGAAGGAGGAAGAAGAAGGCAGGAAAGGGGATTCGATAGCAGTCGTTGATCATGGATCATCGTCAAAAGTGAGAGATTGACGAATGGGAAGGATTGCGGGGCTAGGACATGCTCGGAAATTAATTTTCCTAAAGATGAGGGCCACAATTTCAACCACAGTTTTAACAAAGGGATACGTGGCAGCTGGAGGTGAATTGTGGGGTGAAAAGAAGGTTGTTCCAAAACAACTCTTTCCCACACCTTCAATCATGCTTTTGTGCAAGTTCATAGCCCAGGGGCATATGTAGGAAGGGGCTAGTGAAAAGGATCTAGCGCCCACAAATTGAAGTGTGCGCAAACAAAGGGTGCGGGTATCACGGGACCTGAACCTAAGGGAGAAAATGGGCCTATGTATAATTGTTTTTGGGTTCAATCAGGATCCTGAAGAGTCGATTCGACTCATAATAAAGAAACATCCTAGACCGGGAGGTCGCAGAACCCCAAGAGGGGAGGGGGGCTGCATCAGGTGGTATCAAAGCCATAATTTTGCTTGCAGATAGCAGGGAAAGGGAAAGACGGTGACAAGAGATACTCTTATACCAGGTGGTATCAGAGCTGATTTTCGTCTATAGATTTCAAGCGAAAGAGAAAGAGGAGGAGGTCATTATTTTGTTTGCAAATAGAAAACAAGAGAGATATGGTGAAAGGAGATGATCTGGTAACATTATATGATATCAGAGGTTCAAAATTTCTTGTAGACAACATGTTAAAGGAATTTAGGGTACTGGTGCTCTGTGAGAAGGTTGTTGCATGTGCACAACAGCAAAAATTTAAACATCCAGGTGAGTTTTTAGAGAATATGGAGATACTCTCAGATGTAGAGTGATCCATAGGCTTGCTAGGAGGGCAGGTAGAAAGTGGAAATGGATACTAAAGGCCATCATCATGGTCAAAGAGAAGGCCGCAAGAATATATGAAATCCAGAGATGGATATGGATCTTAATGAGATAAGAGCAAGGTTGGAACATCTAGCATTGAAGATGTAGCAAGAGGCAAATGTACACTGGAGGTACACATGCCCTCTAAATAGGAAGGCAAAATGGCATGTTCAAAAGTTGTTGGCTAGAAAGCAACAACAAGAGTTGAGAAGGTGTTTGAGGGAATTAGAAAACCTCAGTGCACATTATTGAAATGTGGTTGTGTGGGATTGAATTGTGGTGGCACATTATTGAAATGTGGTGCATATTTTCCTGTCATCATCTCTACTTGCACCCTCTATGTGTATGAAGTTTTTTCTCTCATCAATTCCAGTGTTCTAGAGTCCTTATCATCTTGACCCAATGATTTGTAAAAGTTGCAATAAGAAATATTTGGCATTGTCTTATACTTCTGCATCATTGGACAATGATATCGATCATGCCCATATGTCTTAAAAATCTCACACCATGGTCCTCCTATTCGCAAGGTGTTTGGCACCCCTACTGTCAAGTACTACGCAAAGGTTGGAAATGCATTCTTATGGTGTCCTTTTGTCCTACATAACGTACACCAAACAACTTCTCTCTTCTCTTTCCCCTTATTCTAGTTCAACTGAAATGTCAAATTCTCCAGATCCTCTTTCATCTCTTCTATTGTTGGATCGGTCTATTGATATTGGTTTTCTTCCAGTTGTAGGGCTGTGTGTAGAGCCTTTTCCTGAGTTTGGAATTTATGTTGTATCAAAGGATACTTCAAGTGTGGTAATAGTGAGTTCACAAATAATTGTCTATGTTGCATGTCAGTAATAGAGTATTTCAACTTTCCTTTTAGATGTTTGAACCTTTGATCAATCTCCCAAGCATACTCACCTGGTTTCTTCATGATCTCAATCATTTCATTCATGTACTGGTCTTTTGAGCTTGGCTTCTGGACTTCATTTACCAGTATATTTTTCACCTCTGCGACAGTCTTTGGTGCTCCTTGTGGACTATTTACATCAAGGCTCATGTACCAGTCTAGCACGTGGTCTCTGAGTGTTATATCTAACTACGCGACTTTTGTATCCTCGTCTGTGACCTACTTTTCTTCCTAGATATTTTCACAAGTAAATAAATTCTTCTTAGGGTCCTCTAATGCCTTGCCTCAAAACTCTAGTAATTTGATAATGGAATCTACTCCTGCCATTTTGAATTGTGTTGAAATATTGCCTATGTGTAGTGTAGATAGTTGATTGTTACTTCCTAAACTTGTACCCCTAGTTGTGGGTCCTCTATTGGATCCTTGACATATTGTGCCTTTTCTACTAAAAATTGGTTGTATGAAAGTTGGTGTTCTTTCAAATGTATTAGTCGCACATGGGGTTGTAGGTTCCACTTTGACTATGATCTGGACTTGACTTATGCCTTATGTTCTTAACCCTGAACCTTTTTTTGTCCTTTCATATGTTTCACGTAGGATTTCCTCAATATTCTCCATATCCCAAAGATCCTCTACCTCTTCTTCATCACTCTCCAAGCCCTCTCTGTTGGCTATGGCCCCCTTTTTTTATTCATCTTATATTGGTAAGGTCTACCGATGTGCATCTTTCCAACATTTGCCATTATTTTATTTGGCCAGTCCTCATCCATCATGATTGGGTCCATGGACTCCTTTTTATTCCCCTTATCCATCTCACTGTCCATATATCAAAATCTTGTCAGTGCTTTCCCCCTTCCCCCATTCACATAGGGAAGTTTAGTTGTTTGATTCCATAGTCATCACACCTTTTTCATACAATAAAATCTTGATAGAATTATATAGTGATCGGATGTACCTACCTCTGGGTCCCTTCTTAAAATCCTGCTCTATAGCAGTGTATGACTTCACAGTATCAACTGCAAATTTAGTGATAAACCCTACAATAATATTGTCTAACCAAAAACCTACTAGGTGCGTAAATTTATTATTGACTTGTTGTAACTATAGGATATCCACAGAATTCCACTCTAGGTATCTGATCTGATTCGTAAGATGGTTTTCCTTCAACCTCAATAACCACTACTACAACAAATGCAGGAATTTGCAGAAAAATACTTCATGCAAGTCGCTAAACACATATTTTTCGAGATATTTGTGTGGTGTAAATTTAGGGTTTCTGTTTTATTTCTAGGAAAAATCAAGTTCCTTGGTCCTTAACCATATTTAAATCTCTTCCTTCATTGGATTCCATGGCATGAACATTCCCTTTTATGCTTTCATTCTCTATTATTTTCTTCCATAGATCCCTTCCACTCAATCTTTTGCAGTTTCAATTGGAAAAAAAACCATTTGTTGGACTCTTGGGATGACCCAGGTTTTGATCTCAATAGGTTTCCAACAAAACCCTCAAACTATCGTCCCTCCTAGTAAACCAGAAGGAAACGCTACATACAGGGCACACAGCACAGTCTCACCTGAGATAGCTTTATGGGGTACTGCAATACTCAAGTGTTTACAGTCTAGGAAGGGACTGGGACTATTTTTTGATATGTTTCTTCATACATTAATATTTTTCATTGATTCATCTAAATGTAGTGTTCATTCATTCATTAAAATATGCATGCATGATGTCTTAATCAATTTAATCATTCATTCTTTGACTGATAATTAACATAATAGTAAAATCATCATTCATGACACATAAATACAATATATTTATCATGGTTCACCCCCCCTGGAGCTACATCCACAAATATCTATCTCTTCTACTCTTTTATTCATTCTTCTGAAAAATTTGCGTTGTGTGCATTACATCTTCAGGCTTACAATAAAAAGGAGGGTAAGTACCCTCTATGAGGTAGACTAGACCACACCAAGCTCTACATCATGTGACCTAACCCTCAAAAAATACTTTATTCAGATCAATCGTTAGGGACCTAACCTACCTAACCCCTCAAGTGGGTAGAATAATATATTTCCATATAATAAAGGTCAATATGAATAAGGCCTAGCAATAAGGAGGAATAAGTCAAGTGTAAGAAGACCTAATAGAAGCTTCCACTTCTAGAAGGATATTCCTCTAGATTGTTCTTTTGGATAGGTAGATTTATTATAAATAGGAATAGAGGGTATGAGATTTTTTGTCTTGGATATTATTGTAATAGAGCTATGCTTTGTTGGAGGTTTCCCCCTTGAAGAGGCAAGTGAACATTGCTCTTAGTAATCAAAGTTCTCTTTCTAGTGTTATTCTGGTATTATTGTGGTATTATTGTAAGTTTTAAACCTTTGAAGTAAAGAAATGCATATATATTCTTAAGAAAAACAAAAATTAATCAATGGCTCATACACATAGTACATAGAGATCTATAACAGAAACCCTTAATAGAGAGAAAACATTTCAACGCTTCATTGTATTAATTTCACCATTCACCATACAATATATATACAATTTTTTTAGGTATTCATTATATACCAAAACCATGATCCCTTAATCTGGGATTAATTTAGAAAACCTCTAAAAATAGAAAAATCCGCTAAAATAGAAAAAACGCCCCCAAAAAAAATCAGGGCATTGCCCCAAACATTGTGCGTAACTAGGAGGGGGCATACCTGGCCCCCCTGGGACCCCCCTAGGAAGCGCTCGGCACACACGAAACAAAGAGCACTACTAGAGGGATATTCAAACGTGGTTGTCGAATATGACGCACCCACACACACACATGCAAATAATATAACACATACCCAACATTCTCCCACTTATTGTTTTCTTTGCATCCAGGGGTCCATAGGATTGTACAGTCAACAATCCAGGGCAGCAATGCCCATTGTTACTCTACACCAAGAGAAATTTTCTGTGCTCACAGAATTTGTCAATGAATCTACAACATTCTTCAAAGTGTCAACCTTTTTCTAACAACACCTTCTTTTCTTCAACCATGTCTCTCACAAAGTGATATTGAACATCAATATGCTTTGCCTTCGAATGATAAGTTGGGTTCTTTGCCAGGAATATTGCACTCTAAATGTCACAATATAATCTTATTTCTTGTTGTACCAACCCAATACATAAACACAATCTATGCAACCATACTTCTTCCTTTCTTGCATGAGTGGTTTCCATGTATTCAGCTTCTATAGTTGAGAGTGCCACTACAGCCTGTCTTTTTCTCATCCAACTAATTTCTCCTTCAAATAGGTTAAGCACATACCCACTTTTATATCTTTTGTGATCCAAATCTCTAGCCCATTATGCATCAACAAAGCCATGTATGTCCACCACTTTGTCCAATCCCAGTCTTCCTTGGTAGCACAATCCATAACTAGTAGTGCCACGAAGATACCTGAAGACCCTCTTTACTGTTGTCCAATGCTCCTTCCCTGGTTTTGACATATACCTACTTAAAACTCCCACTGCATGTGCAATTTCTGGTCTAGTACAGACCATTGCATAAATCAAACTACCAACTGCACTGGCATACGGAACATGGGACATGTCCTCTTCTTCTTCTTGTGTCTTGGGACACTAATCTGTAGATAACTTTACACCTATAGGAATAGGAACCTTGACCAGTTTACTTCCATGCATATTAAACCTCTGCAATATCGTCTCAACATATTTTCTCTGATTCAACCATAGTTTCATGTTTGCATGATCTCTTTTAATCTCCATTCCCATAATGAAGTTAGCAGCACCAAGATCCTTCATGTCAAATTTGGAGGATAGTTGTGATTTCACCTCCTTGATAACATCCATGTTGTTTCCTACCAGCAACATGTCATCAACATACAACACTACATAATTGAAGTGATTACCAACCTTCTTGGAATATACACAGTGATCATCCCTGCTTCTCACAAATCTCAATCCAAGGATGTATGTGTCAAACTTTTGGTACCACATACTAGATGATTGCTTCATACCATACAGTGACTTCTTTATCTTACAGACCAGCTCTTTATTTCCCTTCACTACAAATCCTTCTAGTTTCTTCATGTAGATTTCTTCTTCCAGATCCCCATGTAGGAATGTTGTCTTTGCATCCATCTGTTCCACTTCAAGATCAAAAGCAGCAGCAATAGATAAAATAAATCTAATAGAAGTTAACTTAGCAATAGGATAAAAATTATCACCAAATTCAATTCCCTCTACCTAGGAATAACCTTTTTCTACTAACCGAGCTTTGTATTTCTCCACTTTTCCTTCTGCATTAAACTTCTTCTTAAACAACCATTTTCTACCAACATGTTTTCTTCTAGATAGCAACTCAACTATATCCTGTGCCTCATTCTTATCCAAGGCATCCATTTATTCAACCATGGCCTTCTTCCAGAGTTTACTATCCTCTGAATTCACTACTTCCCTGACAGTTTTGGGATCATCATCAGTAATAGATAAAGAAAAATTGGAACGGAAATCAGGTGGACTATGTTAGCAATAGAAGTCACCCCTGGATTGTGGTAGAGGTAAGCTTGATACCCATCAATGTTTAGGTGGAAGTTAGTTTAAATGGGTGGTAGTCAATGGACAAAACTCAGCACTAGAATGATGTTACAGCACAGAACTGGACAAGAAATGCACAGGGAAGTGAGGGCCACATTAAATTCAGTCAGTGGATTGAGTTTAAAGGCGAGCAGAGGGAAGACTTGATGAGAAAATGAGAACAAGATCGCTATGGGCATATGTCCTTCCAACAGCTTGAAGAAGATAAACTCAGGCTCGATGATGATTTCGAGCCCAGGTTTCAGACACTGAAATGTGCCTGAATGACATAGTTCCAACATCACAATGATCAAACCTACATCCCTATGCGGCCACAACAACTCGATTGGATCCTCCAGTTCTGAGCCATTCAGTGCAAGAGGGAAAAAGATAACAAGGAGATCTGATTAAAATTGATCATGATGCTATTGTAATCAAACCTACATTACAACAACACAAGAACCCTCGACTGAATCCTCCAATTCTGAGTGTCTTAACACAATGTTTACAGAGAGATGGAAAGAAACTGACTTCTATTAACTAAAAGTCTCAAATTGATTACATAACCAGACACATCCCTGGTGTTAAAACATATTACAAAAAATGGGAGCTCTTCTCAACCAAAGAGCTTTACAAAAATGACATAACTCCATACTTATACTCAAAAAAATTGTTCCTGCAAAAAAGGCATGCTTGAGTCTTTGCATTAAAGGCTTTGTGTCTGCATGCTTCCTGACAGACTGTGCATGCAGTATCCTGTCAAAAGCGAGTTCTATCAGACGCAATCATGTGTCAGGAAGGCTCTACAGCTGAGATGACTAGCTGACAGTCCTTCCCTGTGCTTTCCATTTATGGTGGAAATTATGCTCGACCACCACCAACCAACCTTAATAATTTCTTCATCGAGATTTTGAAGGCCTGAGTCAGCACTGCACCCGTGAGATATGGAAACCTCTACATTCTTCCACTTGGAGCTGAGTTGGATGCCTACAGGGATGGCTAGGCAGTGGATGTGGATGAGGGTCTGGCTTGACTATTGGTGCAATGGAAGGCTTCTCAGTGTGTGATGGCTAGGTGGAGGAGACATGGAGGCTGGGAAGAAGTTGTGGGGGTGACATAGGTGGGAGCTGAGGTGTAATGGAACAGAGTTGATGTGGATAGAGGTGGCACAGGTGGCGGGATATTAGAGGGGAAGACATGACAGGTGGGATGGTGAATGGAGGACAGGTGTGAGAGAGAGAAATATATAGGGGAGTGGGGGATGTGATGGACAAAGGAGAGAGATGGAGTGAGGGACAGCTACTAGTGGGACATAGCAGCCACTTGTCGACCCGGGATAGGGCACTAAAAGAACATGCTCATATCGGGGTCGCGAAAAGTGGTTTGATTCCTCCCCACTTTTGGGCCCGATGTGTGTCTCTGGCTGATACGTAGCACCTCAAAAAACCACATTTTTTTTCCCCGACCCGCTCTACCTTTTTTAATGATTGCACATGTTGAGGCCCAGATATGGCCAGGGAATATCGATCTGAGGCACGTTGATCCTAGCCACCCAGAATTGCATGCATCCTAGAACAATGTGCCAAATGGTCACATCACTTTGGTGGACTTAGGGTAAGCACCATTTAGTGGGTTTTTAACCCTATTCTTCACATTTTTCCACCCAAGGGCCAAATCCAGTAAAAAATCCCCCTTGCAAGAATATGTGATAACAAACTATACCTTTTTGGTTGACTTATTTCCTTCACTGATCTCCTCAATACTAGGGTATGAGGTTCTTCTTCTTTTTCTTCATCTTCTTCAAATGATTCATATTTTGCATCATCCAACTCCAACTCTATTTTCTTAGGTTCTTCTAGCCTTGGTAGGAATCCCTGTTTGGAAACATATTTTGCCTCTCTAAAAACAGCATCTCGATTGTAAACAGTCTTCTTGGTTTCTGGGTTCCAAAGCTTATAACCTTTCACACCATCTTTATAACCAATAAAGATACATTTTTAATATTTTTTATCCAGCTTACTTCTATTTTCCTTTGGAACATGTACAAAAGCATCACAACCAAACACTCTAAGCTATTCAAGAGAGGTTTTCTTTCTATTCCATACCTCATGTGGAGTTTTATCATCCAACATTGATGAGGGTGATCGATTGACTAGGTAACATGTTGTACCCACTACCTCTACCAAGAATTATTGTCCTAACTCAGCACCGCTGAGCATGCTCCTTGCTTCTTCCATTAGTGTCGTGTTCATCCTTTCTACAACTCCATTCTATTGAGGTGTGTATGGAGTAGTATTATGCCTTTCTATACCACACTTCTTACAGAAATCTTTGAATTCATTTCCACTGAATTATCCACCATTATCTGTCCTCGATACCTTTATTTTCTTCTCTGTCTGATTTTCTACCAGAGCCTTAAACTCTTTAAATTTATCAAACACCTCAGATTTATTTCTAAGAAAATAAATCCATGTGTTCCTTGAGAAATCATCTATGAATGAAATATAATACACAGATTTACCTAGTAATGGAACAGGCACATGTCCAAACACATCACTATGTATCAACTCTAAGATCCCCTTTGTTATTGTAGCACCAGATGAGAATCTTACTCGATTTTGTTTACCATATATGCAATGTTCACAGAAATCAAAATCCAGAGTGCAATTAGAAATACCTTCAACCATACCTTTACTGTGTAGTGTTCGAAGGCCCTTTTCTCCAATATGCCCCAGTCTTTGATGCCATAACATGGTCTTCTTTCTAGGGACCATCAGACGTAGTTATCGAATCTGACGCGCCCACGCACACACATGCAAAGAATATAACACATACCCAACAATTATTGTGGTATTGTTCTGGTTATATCATTGTTTCTCTGTCATTTCTAGCTAATTATTTCTATGTTGCATACTATTTTATATATGGAATACTACAAGTGGTATCAGAGCAAGGTTTTAGGATAATGTAGCCATTCTTGGTGCACATCTTGGAGGAAATATGCAACAATGAAGTAGAGGGAGAAAAGAGACCCTTCATCTTCATATTTCTGAGAAAGAGTGTCAGCAACCACATTTTCTTTGCATTTCTTGTAAATGATATCATAATCATAAACAAAGATCTTAGTTACCCATTTTTGTTTCTCTAGGGATGAAGGTTGTTTCTCTAGAAAATACTTGAGGCTTCAATGATCTATCTTAATTTGGAAACGTTTCCCCAATAGATAAGGGCGCTAGAGATCTACTTCATGTAGAATAGCCAACATTTCCTTTTCATTTATTGATTGGCCCAAATGGCATTATGACAATTTTTTGTTGGTAAAGGCCAAAGGTATGCCTTCTTGCATAAGGGCAGTTCCAATTCCTTTGCCTGAGGCATCACATTCCAGGACAAAGGTCTTTGTGAAATCAGGAAGAGCCAAGACCGGAGTAGTACACATAGTCGCCTTCAAATCTTGAAAATCCTAATCCATTGTGAGAGTCCAAGTGAAATAATTATTTTTAAGGAGAGTAGTGAGAGGGGTCGCAATATTCATATAATTTTGAACAAACTTGCAAAAATATCATGTTAAACCCATAAAACCACACAAGATTTTGATAGTATTTGGGCGAGGCCAATCCTGCATTGCTTCGATCTTTTTAGGATACACCTGCACACTAGCTTGGCCAACAATATGATCCAATTACTCTACTTCTGAGGCGCCAAAGGAACATTTAGAGCATTTGAGGAAAAGTTGGTTCTGAGAAAGTAGATGGAGGATTTGATCCAAATGGGCAAGATGGGATTGCCAAGTTTTTCTATAGATGAGAATATCATCAAAGAAAACTAAGACAAAATGACGGAGAAAAGAACGAAAGACATGATTCATGAGGTCTGATCCAACAATTGCAAGCCAACTCTCCAGTTTCCCTAGGGTACTCTTGGCACAATGATGAGATTCACTACAAAGGTCGTTTGTATTTAAGTAAACAATCACAACTTAAATCCATGGTTCTTTCTGAGCTTCATGCTACTCCCACAGCTAGGAATTCAGGGTTTACCAAAACCTATGATCAGGTCAAACATTTTTTTTTCTAGGATGGTATGAAAAAGGACATTTTCACTTTTGTAGCAGAATGTGATGTTTTTCAATGCAACAAAGGTGAAACCATCAAACCTCCTGGCACACTCCAACCGCTTTCGATTCCACCCGCTATTTGGAGGGAAATATCTATGGATTTTATTGTGGGATTACCTAAATTGGGAAATAAGTTATTCATCATGGTGGTCGTGGATCATCTATCCAAGTATGCTCATTTTTTTTCTCTTCAACACCCATTTACCGCATCCACTATGGCTCAAATTTCCATGGATCATATCTTCAAGCTTCATGGCATGCCTCATTCTATTTTTCCTGATCGAGATCCCACTTTAACCAACAATTTTTGGCAAGAACTGTTCAAACTACAGGGCACCCAATTGCATCTCAGCACCACCTATCATCCCCAGACTGATGGTCAAACTAAATTCATCAACAAGTGTTTGGAGACTTATTTGAGGTGTTTTGCCTCTGAAAGGCAAAATCAATGGGCTCAATGGTTACCATTAGTTGAATGTTGGTTGTTGGTTTGTTATTCTACTTTATCAGTTATCTACTCTAATCTTACCTTACTGTCATAGATTGACCTAGGTTCAAATTTAACAAGCTTCCAACAAAATCCCTCTAAAACTATCGCCCCCCTGGTAAACCAAAAGGAAACGTAGCACATAGGATGTACTGCGTAGTCTCACCCAAGATATCTCTATGGGTGGCTACAATACTCAGCTACTTGCAACCTAGGAATGAGTGGAGATCTGTGGTTATACCTTGTGATCTTTATTTATCTAGTCTAACCTCTTGATTAAAGCAGTCATTCATGCATGTAGAGTATCAGATCTTACCTAGTTTCATTCATCTAGCATTCCATACTTAACAACGATAGAGATGCTTACATTCAATCACATAACATAAGTGTTACCATGATTCACCCCCTCCTAGGCTACGTCCAAAAATATCTGGCTTTCAAGCTCTTTATTATGTCTCAGCAATATGTCATGCCACGCATGTTTACAATATTGGATCTTACAATATCGATAGGCTTCTCGATCCCTATGAGGTTGACTAGATCACACCAGGCTCCTCAGCATGTGATCTAACCCTCAGGATCAAGTCCCTCGCTGCTTCTCTAGCTCACCAGCTTATGGAATAGTATAGTTCTTACAAACCTTACAACTTTCGGGCTCTCCCTCTGTCCTTTGCTCTCTCTCTAATCCTTTTGACTCCTCGTAGACCTCTTAAGTACTACTTATATATATTCTTGGCTCATAAGACATTACAATAAATTACAAAAACCCTAACCTTAACATCATTAGGTCTCCTTTGCATGCACGCCTCGCATGTTTCCCTTGTACATGTTGCTTTTCCTTCCCGTTGTCCTTTCTTCCCTTCTTGCTTCTCTTCCCAAAAATATCATTTTCCCCTGACTAGGTCTACGTCCAACAGGCCCCCAACACTAACATGTGGCTTGTCCCGAGCTACCTATTCTTTGTGCGCTTCCTCAACAACTCTTGTGATAGTATGGAACTTGTCTGTGAGTTCCTTCCTTGTGTTTGAGCCTGCATAGTATTTTCTTTGAGCACATCTAACACTTGCATTGTGATCTCCTCGTTGATAATTTCTATGCATTCTGCATGTGTTTGCACCATGTTCTTATTTTCCTTGTATTCTTATGCAATGACCTCTGCTGCTATTTCTTTGAGAGGCATTTGAGCTTGTTGATCCTTCTTCTGTGTTTGCCTAGCTATTAGCTCTACTTGCATCTTCTTCATGTCATGTACTCCTTTGAGGTGCTTAGCGATCTTCATCATTTCATGCCTCTGCTTGAGGTCCTGTATGGATATGCTTATCTTTTTCTCTTCCTGGTCCCAGTGTTGGACTTGTTGATCTTCCTCTAGCTTTGTCCATAGCTTCACTACTCTATTAAACAAGTCGACAGTTGCACTAACTTGTTGTTCCATTTACTCCATCTGTTTGGTTGGTTCTTGCTTCCTATGTTCCTTCACCTCTGGGGGAGTGGTAGGAATGAGTTGTTCCCAAAGGTTCTCGATCTCCTACCTATATTGATCAATTGTTTGCATAATATGATCAATTTTATGTGTTTTCATGGGCTCTGCTATTTGCGCACTTTTTGTAATTTGTCATAGGATATATCCACTCCCTACTTGAGCCTATCTACGTGATATTTCTCATATTTGGTCTCGAGCTTGACTTGCTTGAGCACCAACTCCAATTCCTCTTTGTTTTCCTTTGTGTGTTGTAACTCTTCTATGTTTGTTTTTGCGTGCAACTACACCTCCTACATGACATTGACTTGTAGTTTGTATAGTTCCTTGGTTGGTATCCGCCCCATTACCAAATTTATCTACACCAGATATTTTAAGGGTGTCTGGACTACAATATCATATGTGCACAGCATGTTGGATGTAATGTGGAAGGTCAGTCTCTAATGTCCTATCGTCTGGATCATCTCATGCTCGCTCAGCGTAGCCTTGGCTCCTTCTTCTGATGTTGTGGGGAATGAATTTGTTCCTATTACCTCCCTCTGTGATTATTTGATATTATCTAGGACTTACCTTATGTCATCCAGCTCATCCTAAATTTGGTCCCTTTGGTGATGGGTGTCAACTTCCCAATTGTGGACTCTTTCAGCAACGAGGTTCGCGTCGTCCTCGGTGATTGTATATTCTGGCGGATTCTTGTGTCCCTTAGCCTTTTTGAACACACCCCCAGTGTGTATGATCGGCCTCCTGGTCTAGACTTGTTCCTCTTGGGTAGCACTTGATGTGGTTCCTTGTGTTGTCTCATCCCCTTTTTCGTGTTCTTTCACTGCCTGGGTGGTGTCTTTTTTCCCAGCCTGAGTACCTTTCTTTGGCACACCCCCCTTATTTTGTTATTTTGGCTTCTCACTTGGCTTTGGCTTCTTGGACATAACTTTATCCCTAGAAGGTCTCTAATATTTCTCTACATCAGCCTCCTTACCTGTGGGCATGTCTTGAGTCATAACTAGAACTCTCCAGTCATATTGATAATCCTTGATGGAAATATCAACGTCTTCTTCCTTGATGCAGTATCACAATTGTATCCATTCCTTCTCAGGATCCCTTTGTGCTTGGATCCATATGGTGTGCCTAGTCACTTTGAAGTTGGCAATGTCCCGGTATTGTACGACCACTTCTGGAGTAATTCTCCAAGTGTTGGAAATTCTTTCTTGGAGGTCGTTGTAATACCCCGCAAACATGCTTGCATTTGTAGTTCTAACTTTGGGGTCTGAAGTGCTCCCCAATGATGTGTATCATGTTATGTGTAAACCACTATTCTACTCGCAAAAGTATGTGTATTGGGGCTCCTTCCATCTGATCAAGGCAATCAAGATGAGTAGAAAAGAATAGTGAAACTCTATCCCCATGTCATGTGTGTCTTTACAGTACTCAAGGAACGGGTTTAACAAGTACAGGTCCCAGCTGAGCATAGTGCCCTCTGCACACTATGCTGCAGCCGCAATGACCCCGGCAGGGACTTCCTCCTTGCGGAATTTCCTGAGAAAATTTCAAGCCATGAGTTTGGTGGCTAACCTTGTTGTTGCGTCACTAATGCGCTTGATGATTATTCCACATGACCCTCTCTCTGTTCCATACGTCTTCTTCATATTTTGCGTCAGCACCTTCTCCTTTGTCTTGTCATCGAGGTACTTCGTATGATTCTCCCCCCAAGATGGAAGCCCTGTAATAAAAGAAATGAGCTCTACATCTATAGAGACATAATCTTCCACCCATAGCTACCCTCTATGGGTGACTGCCATCAGCTTCTTAATGCACTTGTTTACGTCACGGCCCCTTCCAAAATGTGGGATATCCAACAGGTTTAGAATCCTAGTGTTGGCCAGTTCGGTTGTCCACTATTTTGGTTGAAAAAATGGATCATCAAAGGGTATTTTACCCACGATGTCCAAGTAGAACTGCTTTTCAAATTCGGGGAAATTTTCCACGTCGTCCACATCGTGGTTCGAGTACTGTGGTATTTCCACGCACCCCAAATGGTTAGGCATGGTGTGCACCCATTCCGAAATGTGCAGCAAGACTATGGTTGTTGTAACATGTCTGCGCGGTGATCTTGCTATGGGTTTTTTTCCCTTTCACTGTGGTGGTTGACTCGAGGTTCCAACCTCCATTGCTCTGTCATTGACATATGCCTCTGGTCGACCGGTAACATATTCTTCTATCCCCTCTTGTTTCTGCTTCGACGTTGTTGTGTGTGACCATCCTAGTGTGGCCACTTATGTTTGGTTTGGGGTTGTCCCATTTACCCTCTGGGCCTCTTCAGTGTATTCATGGCACGAAGGATTGTGTGTGTCCTTGGCCTACTAGTCCTATCCCATTTTTGACATATCAATGTCCATGTCAACTGTTGTTGTTTTTTGGGTTTCCTCCACCACGGGTGTGGGGCTTGCAGGTTCCATATTGGGTGAGGGAATTTCATCCAATTTTATGAATTCGACAGTTTGTGTGGGTTCTTGTTCCATTCCCTATAGTTTTTGTGGTGCTCTGATGATCCATAATCGGATCCAAAAACCTGACAGGGTTTAAAAATGCTCAAAAATGAAAGTGCTCGGAATGCGACGAAACCAGTGCCATTGCATCTGTCTCATCTTCCTGATTTCAGTGGTATATATACTTCATCAAACGGGCTCCGTATGAGAAATATATCGTGTTATGTCCAAAACGTCAAACAGGCAAAATAGGGGATGATTGTATAGTCTGTACAGTCCGTATAGTGCCACGTGGCATGACGACTGTATAGGTCGTACAGCCGTATAGCTGGCGTGGCAGATTCTGGAGACGACATGTTGCAGGCTTGGGTGATGACATGTGGCAGAGCGTGACAGGTTGATTTGGCGTATAGTTGGACCTATCCAAGAGTGACACATGTCACCACTGTAAGGGTGACATGTGGAACGGATGACGTCAGCAGCTGATGTGGCAGGGATGACAGGGCAGTGACGTGGAATACGTATGGCGATAGGTGGCAGGCACGTGGACCAATCGGCATCTGACGCGTGGCATGTTTTGGTTGGTTGTTGAAGTGCCACGTGGCCCAGTCATGGGCTGCCACGTGGCACCCTGTGGTTGGTTGTTATGGTTATATGTAAAATTATGGTTTTGCTGAGGGTTGAACCTGCGACCTCACCTCCAGGGAATGGAGTGGCGGGACCGGGCTAACCACCCAGGCACCTGTTGGTTCTTGTAAACTATATGGTAAAAAAATTATATGTGTTGGATTGAATGGTTCATTGGCAGAGAAAAGGACCGGGGCTTAGCCCCAGCCCACGATCCAACGTGTAACCACACGACCACAGAGCCCAAACGGAGGGGCTTACCACTTGCGCGGGGAGTTTTGTGGATAGGGACTAGCCCCGGATCCCGGGCGGATACCACAGGACCGGACCCTATCCCAACCCAAAGGGCACGCAGATTATACAGTTAAGCCACGGGTCTTATGACCACGTCGACGACCAAGAGCCCGGACCAGGGGCTAGCATGCAGGTGGAGCGCTTGGCCACATGGTCGTGCACCCATAAGACCAGGGTGTTAGTGAAAAGGGGGTTGCACCCTATTTTTAAAATAAAGTGGGTTTTTGGTTAAGATTTTGGGTTTTTATTAATAAAATGCCTGATTTTTATTGATTTTCTCCATTTTTGGGAGATATTGGGCTTTTTTGGAGCCCAAATTTTGGGAGGAAGTTGGAGATGACAAACCAACTTCAAATCTATATAAACTAGGCCTGTTTGAGGCCATGGAGGACAGTTAAGAGGAATTCATAGCAAAGTTATGCTGAAGGGAAGCCAAGCCAAAGCCATTTTTATGCAGGGAAGCTATTGAGGAGCAGATGTTGTCGGATCATTTTTGGGAGCTTCGGACGTCCGTTTTGCGTGTCATTTTCTTTGCAAGATTCTTGAGATCTGAACGAACATGACCAGATCAGTCTTGTAGCCATTTGGCATTTCAGCGATGTATTTTTGAGCTTTTGAACAGAAATAAAGAAGCCTCCCCCACAGAGACAAAGGCCCGAAGACGTAGGCAAAGTTGTGTCGAACTTCGTTATCAATCTACGTGTTATGGTTTGTTGTCTATTATTTCATTTTAGATCTGCACATATGTATATGGTTTTCATAATTCCTCTTCTTTCCTCATTCTTTCACTAAGTTTCTCAAATGGTTAATTAACGCATGCAAAATTAAAACTCAACCATAGTCATTAAAAGATCCTACGGATCAAGTGGTATCAGAGCTAGTTGACATTTGGATTTGAGTTTTGCATGTTAACCAGGGAAAATCTATAGCGTGGTGAAGGTGATCTTGTTGCAGAGAATCCATTAATTGGATTGAGAAAAAGAGCTTCTCACAGTGAGAAGATGGCATCGGAAGAAGGGATTTCTCAAGATGAGAAAGAGTTCCGGAAAACATTCCATGCTATGTCGGAGATGGTGAAAGTTTTGTACGAGGAC
>ML782126.1:470685-483749 GCA_009831015.1 Picea engelmannii | reverse complement strand
AAAGAAACCCCCCCGGAGTCCATAGTTAAGCTCTTTTCAGACTCCCTAAAATTGAAAAGATTGTCGAGTGACCTTATTCTTTCACACTCGTTAAAACGGTCCAGAAGAACATTCCTGACGGAGTCCATAGTTAAGCTTTTTTTCAGACTCCTTAAAATTGAAAAAATAGCCAAGTGATCTTGTCCTTGTCACACTTGTTAAAATGGTTTTGAATTGACGTCTAGTTGGTGCTAGTTTACCCCTTTTTCGAACCAACTCGACTATTGTCGAAAAAGGTACCCCAATGGAGTTTCCTTTTATGCTTTTTTAGACTCTCTAAACATGAAAAATCACCGAGCTTCCCTTCTTTGGGCTCGTTAAACTTACATCGAAGGACGTTACCATTGTGTGTTCTATCAACCGCATTTTCATCCTTTACCCATCAGTCTAGTAACAACTTGCCTTTGTGTCTTAACACCTTTGTCCACTGGAGGATTTTTCCGAGTATCATTTCCTAGAACATCAGTCTTGTCCTTGTGCCTCGATCTTGTATGTTTTTTGTACTCGTTCCTCCGTTGTAACGTAACTATTCCTTTATTCTTTTTCAAAATCATCAAAAAGAACAAAAAAATCAAATATACCCCAAAAAGAGGATGGAAAAAGTATTTTCTTTATTGGCAGCATCGTGAGTCTCCCTTGGATAAAGCACATCTGTCCATTTGATTCATCAGACTATGGGATGTAGTACAACCTTAGGTAGCTTTGCTCATTATACAGAGTTGTGTCCTCCACCGTTTGGTTACTCTTCGAAACAAATGGAGAGTTTGTGTTGCCTCCTGCTTCGTAGACTTATGATTAATAGATATGTTGCCTGAGTCTTATCACTTGTCGTGCTATTTTCCAAGGGAAGTTTTTCGCTAAGCCTGAGTCGTCCCCTCTGCAATATGTCTCTTGTCTGCATACCCGGCCATCCTGAACGTCCAATCAAGTCTTTGTTCGAAATCACTGAAGCCTTCAGTCCGATCATCAAGATTATCAAGTCCATAACCGATGAGCCGTCGAAGACCTCTGGGTAGTGCAGTTGTACACTCATATTACACTCCTACCTGAGTTTTAGAAGATTTTGAAGTTGTTTCTCGAGCTCTGAAGTACAGCCATCAGGCCAAATCAGCTTCTGGGAAATGGATACTTTATATGTATATCTTTCTGATTTCGAGATGTAGCTCCGCTGTGTATTGTTCGCGGCTACTCTTTATAGTTATTTGACATGGATCTACAGTGTATTTGATTGGTAGCCATGGTTTTGATTTATCCCAAGCATGGGTATGCCCGCCTCGGTGAGACATTTGATATTTTTTGCAGACGACACCTCTTGATTCCTAATTCCTTGGCTCACTCATTCAGCATATCAGTACAGATTGGTAAAAGATTGGTAATGTATTTCGGCCATCAGATGCTCTTCTGACCTCACACATTAGGGGGCATCTGTTATAACCCTAAATTGCACCACACATGCTTACCTGGCATCAGGCCAAATCATATCCCTTCTTTGCCAAAAAACTACTGAACAACTCTTCTAAAAACTCCATTTTTAAAAAGCAAACTCTAGCAGGCCCACTACAGCCCATGGGAAAACTCTAGCAGGCCCACTACAGCCCGCGGGCAAATGCTAGCAGGCCCACTATAGCCCGCGTTTGCCTTCAGAATCACAAAAAACGGAAAGTTTCCGACGAGACAAAAAGCTTTGGGTCAGTTAACTAGAACTCCCGGCCATGCATGGCCGAGAGTTCGTCCAAAACCCTAGCTCCTTCTAACCTATAAAAGAAGGGGTAGGGGTACTATTCAAAGGGGAAAATCATAGCAAAGAAACTCTGCCCAATTGCCGAATCCGTTTTGTCCCAACCCTTTAGCCTTTCCTCAAGATTTAGGAGAATTCAAGCAAAGCAGTTGGAGGACAAAGAAGAGGAGGAGCCCAGGATCAGGATCAAGGAACGGTGGTTGATCTCTATAATCATTGTAAGTTGATTCATCTTGAGATTAATAAAAAGATACTTTTCTCGTCCCAAATACACGAGTTTTATATGTTTTATTTGATTTGTGTTTGATCTCTAACCCTCTAGTAGAACAATAGCATGCATGTGTAGTTTTGTCTTGATTGCAGGATCGCTTTTTGGAAGGAGCAGCAGAAGCAAGGAGATAAAGCTCAACGGAGGATCTACACCAACCGTTGATAAAAAGGTTAGTTGGTTCTTCCCTTGTTTGCTTTTGAAAAAGGGTTTTAGGTTGGGGTAGAAGGTTAAAGGTTATTTCTGGAGGGTCATGATCTGCATGCAAGTTTAAGCCCTAGCTTGTTAGTCCGTAGGGTACAATTTCCCAACAACAACTGGGCTCCCCTTTCGGGGAACACCCCTACCGATAGAGCCTATGCTGCCTAGGGATACATCCCTTGTCACAATTGGCCAGCGATACTGCTCAGGTCGGGACTTTTTGTCTGGGACTTTGGTGAGTATAGGGGTGATAGATTCCCTGGCGCATCGTTGTATAGCAGCGATGATTGTGCGGATATATGGGTCGCTGGCAACCCAGCAGATTAGTGGTGGCTAGATTTTGGTGCTGGAGAGAGTGGTGGTCGGCGAGCGGTTCGCTTGGGGGTTGACACTGCATGCGTGGATGGTAGCGCAGTTGGACCGCTGTCGGTCCACAGGTGCGGGAGAGTTTGTATTTGGGTCCATCCTGGTGGCCTGGTTCTTAGAGAGGGTACCGATGTTGCGCCCGAGGGTTTTACTGGAGATGCCAGGGGCGCAAGAGCCGCGATTACGGTGGTGGTCGACAGTTTTTCTTCGTCACGGTGGTGGTGAAGGTGGCCACTTCTTTTCAGCAGAGGCGGCAGGGATATGTCGGCAGATGCCGCAGGTGATACTCCGGTACCCCTATGCTGGGGTGGACTTCCGGGGTGACCCGGACATGGTGCTACCTCCAGGGGAGGCTTTTGACCATCGAGGTATGTTTAGTATGTTGGTATGTTTTTTATTTATGTTGTCTTTTGAGATATCATTCCATATGTATATGATATAGATGTTGATACTATCTTTTGTTGTTGTTTTTTGCATGTGTAGATGTGGCACCTCGCGGGCGCGAGGTAGAGATGCAGAGAGCGTTGGCTCGTCGAGATCCGGAGAGGCTACTACAGGGAGAGAGGTGTCGGTGGGAGGGTGTCGCGGGGTGACCAGCTGAGCCGGAGTGGGCAGTGAGGAGGCGCCGGTACGATGACCCTGGTGCGAGGCCATCACACGCTCCTCTGGCAGTGGCTGGAGTGGATTATGATGACATACGCCGTCGTCTGGAGATGGTTCTACAGGATGTGCCTGAGGGCATGTGGACGCGCATCTAGGACGAGAGTTTCCTGGAGAAGTGTGTAGGGGTACCGCCACCATGGCGGGCCATAGTGCAGCGAGCAGCAGTGCTTGTTGCTATGATGAGTGGACGCCTGCCACCAGGGCAGGAGGGTCCTGTGGGTGGTCCACCACCACCTGGGGCAGGTGGTGGTGGGCCACCACCTCCTCCTGAGGAAGGAGCAGGTGGTGGTACGATAGAGGCACCATGAGTGGTGCATGATGTATATCGTTTTGGTTGTATTTAGGATGGTGAGTCAATTTTTTGTACCGAGGTGCTACATTGGCCTGTGGATACATTTATTTTTGTATGTAAACATTCAGATGGCCTGATGGGCCTTTATATATATATGAGTATACATATTTTGAGATCCTGATGTTGTCTACATGTGTTTTTTGCTGATGATTTTGATGATGTCTATTCTATATATATATGTTGTGACAGGATTTGTGAGATGTTTATGTATGTGTAGCTTGATGTGATATATGCCAATCTAACACCATGTTAGCTATTTGATCTATTGTTTGATTCAATTGTCTTGGAATATGTGTAAATGTAATGGAATCAAAATGTCAAGATAAAAGCCTAACCTGCAGGTATTTATGAAAGAGGCACGGATCACGTACACGGTAAACATTGCTGAGCTAGAGAACGACTAGTTGAGAGTCGAGGAAGATGCTAAGGTGAAGAATATGATGACGTTGGGCGTCGGCCAGGAGGCCAATGACCGCAGTGTATTCGGCTTGGTTGTTGGTTGCTAGCCCCAAACATATGCCGCTTGAATGTAGCATTTCATGTGAGGGGGTGTAGAGAGCCCAAGCAGTCGAAGTGAGATTTTGTGTCCAACGGCTGGCGTCGTCGGCATAACCAATGTGGTAGGCTGGTGGAGGAAGCATCTGTCAATAGCACAAATGATAGTTTAGACGAGAGGGGAGGAGAAAAAAGATTAAAAACACTAGAAAAGAAATAACCTAAAGTAGAATGACTACTTTTAAGCATAAAATTTCTTGAGATACAACCCGTTGACGGGTCTTTTAAGAGAGAGGCCTTCGGGAGAGGCCAGGATATATGCACCTTTGGTGAGGCAATGTTGGATAATGTAAGGGCCATGCAAAAGTGATTCGAATTTGCCGTGGCCAAAGGTATCATGAGAGATATCATAAGCTAGGACGAGGTCACCTTCGTGAAATGATCGAAGGTTGACATGGCGATCAAAGGTAGCCTTGGATCATTTTTTAGCTGCCTCGTTGTTCTGTAAGGAAGATCGACAATCTTCATCCAAAGACTCCAAGTTCAGCAAGCGCTGCTCCATTGGAGCAATGTCAGGTAATAGCTCAATTGCGGTGTGTAAGGTGGGAATTTCTCACTCGATGGGAAGAGTTGCCTCGACCCCATGGACTAAATGGAATGGTGTGAAACTAGTAGCGGTTTTCACCGTCCTTCGATAATCCCATAGCGCAAAAAATAACATATGATGCCAATTGGTTTTATGTTTATTAACCGTGCATTGTAACATGGTCTTGAGGGCTTTGTTAACTACCTCGACCTGTCTGTTTGACTGAGGGTAATATGGTGAGGCAAACTCGTGAGAGAATCCTAACCGAGATGAGATTTCGACGAATATCTCATTCTCGAAGTGTCTCCCATGGTCGGAAACAAGTTGGAGTGGTACTCCAAAACGGGATATGACGTGGTTAAAGAAAAAGCGCGATGCAGTGTCAGTGGTGTTGTTGAAAGTGGGCATAGCTTCGGCCCATTTGGTGAAGTAATCAACAGTGACAACAATGTATTTGTGACCATTGCTGGAGGGGGGATTACAAGTCATAAAGTCGATGCCCCATTTACAAAAAGGGTCGGCCGTAACGACAGGTTGAAGAAGAGCGGGGGGAGCTCAGGCTTTGTTGGTATAGAGCTGACATTGCTCACATCGTTTCACGGCATGAATGCAATCATGAAACAAGGTAGGCCAAAAGTAACCGGCTCGGATAATATTTTGAGCAGTGGATATACCCAAAAGATGGCCCCCACATGCGCCGCTGTGGCAGTCATTTAAGACTCTGTCGGCCTCGTCAATAGTCAGGCAACGACGAAGAATGGTGTCAATGCCCCGCCAGTATAGGATGTCTCCGACGAGGAGATAGCGGGGGGCCTGATGGCGAATACTTCGTCAATCATCTCGTGAAAGGTGGTTACCAAACTTTTGAGTTCGTAGGTAGACAAGAAGGTCGCCATACCAAGGATCATCCGAAGTGAAAAAGAGATGTTCGTCGGGAAAGTTGGTATTGACGGGGGCACTGGTGGTGTCAGAGGGGAGGGTCGTGACAAGTTCAGCGAGAACGAGGGCCTTCTTACTCTTAGGTGTTGATAACTCGAGGTCGTACTCCTGAAGGATAACGATCCATCTAGCGAATTTTCCGTTAACTTGTCGACGCCTGAGCAAGTACTGCATAGTGTTGGAATCTGCGACAACCTTTGTGGTGTGAAGAATAATGTAATAGCACAGTTTATGGACTGCAAGGACAACTACAAGAGTAAGTTTCTCTTCGTGTTTATACTTCAAGGGTGGTCTTGAGAGGTTCTTACTAACGTAGTAAATGACGTGTTCACGATTGTCATCTCCGAGCTGGACGAGGACGCCGGCTACTGATACAGCTGATGCTGATACGTAGAGGATGTAGTCGCGATTATAGTCAGGTGCACTAATTAAAGGTGCATTTGAAAGTGTTGTTTTAAGATCGTCAAATGACTGTTGGGCATAGTCATCCCAGTGAAAAGGGATGTCGTGACATAGTAAGCAGAGGAAACCGTGTGCACGTATGGCGTAATCGGGAACAAAGCGTCTAAGAAAGTTATCTTTTCCCTGTAGACTCTGAAGTTGTCGTAAATTCCGGGGAGGTGGAATTTCGGTGATAGCTTGGACTTTGAGGGGGTCCACGGTAATACCGCTTTGGGAAACAATAAAACCAAGGAGGCGCCCTGCGGTGATGCAGAACACACACTTGAGAGGATTCAAGCGGATGTTGTACTGACGACACCGTTGAAAGATGATTTGTAAATCATCGAGATGTTGGGTGCGTTTCTTGGATCGAGTTGTGAGGTCATCCAAGTAGGCGAGGATGATGTTCTCCAGATCGTGGAAGATGTATGTCATCGCCCGCTGGAAAGTTGCGCCAGCATTTTTTAAGCCGAAAGGCATGACACGATATGCAAAGGTACCCCATTGGGTCATGAATGTGGTTTTATACTGATCCGCTGGGTGGATTTGAATTTGGTTATAGCCAGAGAATCCGTCCATAAAGGAGAGAGCCTCGTGGACGGCGCAGCCGTCGATAATTTGATCGATGAAAGGCATTGGAAAGTTGTCTTTGCGACATGCGTTATTGCGATCGCGAAAGTCTGTGAAAACGTGGATAGTGCCCTATTTTTTGTCGACGGGTACAGGGTTGGAAACCCATGAAGTATAAGCGATGGGATAAATAAACCCGGCAGTGCGTAATTTGTCAATTTCGGCTTTAATAGCCGCAGCTTTGGATGGGTGTAGCGGTCGTTGTTTCTGGCGAACTGGTGTGATGTCAGGCCAGGTGTCGATGCGGTGCTCGACAATAGAGGGATCGAGGCCAGGCATTTTCGTGTATGACCAGGCGAAAATATCGCGATATTCCTGGAAGAGGGCTTTGTATGCGGCGATGTCCTGAGGAGTGCAAGCAGCTCCAATGATGATTTCTTCGACGATGCCATTTTTGATGGAAATGTCGATTTTGATGGTGGGGGAAATGTTGGCCATATTACCTTATTCAAAAGCATCATGGGCAGGAATGGGATTGTTGAACCAATCTATAGGCCCGGAGGGGATAAATTCTTTGGTTTCGACCGCGTAAATGGGGTTTTGGTTAGGAGGCATGAGGGATTCCTGTGGAGAAAAGAGTGCACGGTGATGTAGTGTGTCCTAGGGAGAATCCGGGTGGTTTAACTCTTCCAGTATTTCCTCGTCGCATTGGAAATGGTGGGAATACAAGGGGTCGTGAGGAGTGATCTCGGTGACAGTTTGGTTTCCCCCTGATGGAGAAGCAGAGGGAGCAATGCTGGGAGAGGGTGAGGGTTCACTCGACATAAACCATATATTGAAGTACTGAGGGGTACCCGTGGTGGTTGGGTGGAGAGTGTCCATAGGGAAATGAACAGGAGAGTTGGGGGGGTTGCAGGGTAAATTCTTAGAGATGTCATCTAAGAACCATGGAGGCGTTGGGAGTGCCTCGGGCTCGGGAGAAATGACATGAAGATCCTCGAGTGACGTGGTAATGACAATGATCGCTTCGGCGGGTTAGTGAAGCAGGGCCAATTGACGATGCCTATATTCAAGGATCATAGGACACTGGTATGTAAAATGAGTTAATGAATCGCAGAGAGCGCAAGGGCATATCATACGTTCATTGACTGAAGTGGTGACATAGCGAATGTCAGTGATATTTGAAGAGGACGTAGTAGGGCGTGGGTTGTTCTGGAAGTTATGGCGTATAGTCACTAATGTCTGCCGAAATCACGGCAGTGTTGGGAAATGATGGGTGTAATGGCCATACTCTGAACATATAGCACAAGCATATTTGGTCCTCAACCCTTTACTACTGGAAGGGTTGGTGGTAGTAGTGGGACTAGCAGTAGTGACGGGTGTTGTGGGAGTTTGATTGGGGGGGATCAAATTCTGTAATTCAGGTAGTGATGGACAGTTGTTGGTTTGGTGGCCCTCTTTTTCACATAGTGCGCAAGGTGGTGGGATGCATGGAGGAAGTGGAGCGGTGGGCTCCTTCTTCTTCTTCCTGCCCCCAGCTGTAGCAAGGGGGTTAGTGAGTATGGGGGTAGTGGGGGTAAGGACAGGAATCGTCATGGGGATTCCTTCCTGTGGGGGAAGGGATGGTCGAGGGACCATCTCTGGTGGGTGTAAGTACCAAACTGGGATTGCTAACACCATATTGGGTAGTGTGAGTGTGGCGGCTACCTGAAAATCTTCTATACCTGGTGGAGGGTAAAAGAAGGTAATTTGAGTGAGGGGTTGGGGAATTGTCTCCCAAACGGGACTATGCCCCTGAGGGGATGTGGATTTGTGGACTGTTGGGGTCGACGAGTGCGCAGGAGGCTCCGGTAGGAGTGGTTCTGCGACTATTGGGACGTCAGGAATGACTGAAGCCTCCTGAGGAGGAATAGCATCCTCTCTGTGAGTTTTGTTAGATGAGATGACGCATACTTGATTAGTAGGATGAAGGAGTGGTGGTGCTCCATGGTATGTTCCTAACAAGGATGGATCTTTAAAAATCCCAGGACCCATCTCGACGAGTGGATATGCGTCTTGGTTTGTGTGGATGAGGGGAAGAATGTTATTGAGGTTGGCAGATGGGTTAGGCTCATAATGTGAGACTTGGTCGATGGTCACCATCTTCCCATTGTGAGGGAACATCATTGTCTGAAAGACGGAAGATGCCACTACCTTCATAGCGTACATGTAGCTATGACCGAATAGGATATTATAGTCTAGCGGGGCATCGATAACTTCGATGTCGATGAGAATAGTCTTTCCCCCGAGTTCAAAGGGGACGTTTTGGAAGAGCCCTTCGGGAGAGGATGGTCGTCCATCATAAGCTCATAATGTGATGGCAGAGGGTATGAGTTCCAGGGAACCAATTTTTTTCCATACTGTTTTGGACATCATGCACGTAGATGCACCTTCATCAATGATACACCGATGAACTGTGATGTTCTGTATTTTCACTGGTATTTGAAAAGCGATCAAGGTGGGAAGACGAGGTTCTCCACTGTCAAGATCAAAGGTGATGAGTCGAGTATCTGCAGGGTCGACTGCCTCCAAGGTGGAAAGTAATGATTTCCGCTGAGTGGGACAAGTATGGAGGACTTCCAAGACTGACATGGCAGCCGGGGATTGTGCTAAGTCATCTACCAAACTATAGTTGTGAGCTTCCCTAACCTGTGGGTTGTGGACATTCATGCACAAGGGGATGTGAGGGATGCGTAGTGGTGGTTCAGCGGAAGGGCGAGGGATCACCAACGGGGGTCCCGCTGGTGTAGGATTTGTCTTTGAAGTGATGGGAGGAGACTCAGTGGGTGCATGATACTGACGGTTACAGGTTTGCAGAAGGATTTCTTCCTCACTGGTGAGGAGAATTGTTCCCTCTGCTAGATTGTTGGGGTTGTGGTATTGGCCCACCTGAGGTGGGGGGTGTTGTGTATCCTGTTGGGTGTTTATCACACCTTGATGTGGAATAGGATTTTGCAGCACGGCGGGAGGGGTTTGTTGCACGTATTGTTGTGGTGCCTGCTGAGGGGCAGGTTGTGCAGGAGAATGGGGAAGAGCACCCGAGTCTTTCAACTGTTTGAAATCAGCGATATGGGGCAATGATGAGTGTAATGGCCGAACTCACCACAAAGGGCACAAGGGAAGATGGTTTTAACATTATTTCTCCCTTGGCGTTTGTTATTATTGCCCCCTTGGGGGTTTGGGTTCCCTTGGTTCTGGTTGCCCCCAGTTGGTTGGTGCTGTGGGGGTTGATTCCCGCCTTGACCTGGGTTGTTGTTATTCCTGTTCCGTCCTTTCTTCTTGGCATTGTTCGATGGATGAGTTGGATTGGCTGTGTTCAACTGTTCAAAATTTTGGTATTGTTGAGCAGCAAAAGGTTGAACAAAATTTACCCCTGCATGTGGATGTTGGGGAGCCATGGGTTTTGGAGGACCAGGAAACAGGAAGTATGGATTTTGTGGTGGTACCGATCCATAAGGTACATAGGAAGGTGCAGTGCTTTCACTAGTACTATAAGCTGATGTTAAGGGAGTCCCACTGTTTGTGGGGATAGGTGGATGTATGGGAGGTGCCGATGGTGGTCCACTGATGAGTGGAGGTATAGCAACAGGGTAAGGCTGTTGATAAGGAGGTGGGGGGTAATAAGGAGTTCCCCCATATGTCGGCGGGTATTGAGGTGTTCCATACGTCGGTGGTGGTTGGGGTTGTGGACCATGGTGTGTGGTGGCACCTATTAGTTCGTCTACTGAGTGAGACATCCCAGGTTTGTCTTGGCCAAATGGCATAGGTTTTGGAAGATCAAGAAGTACCGTATATAAGTACCCTGACTGTGCATAGATGAGGTCGTACTATTGGGCTTTGCTGATGGCTTCCTCTTCTGATTTAGGGAAGGTAGAAGCTACATCCTTACCAAGGAGAGAGACAAGTGATCTAAGAAACCAGTCAAGACATTGTTGCTTGGTGGTTTATGCTTTACACAAACTACGTCGCCTACGCCACTCATGAATGTGGTCAGCGATGTGTGTGGCTGAGGTTTGTTTGAAGTTAGACAGTAGTTCTAGACCATTGTCATGGCAGATGGGTAATTGGAAGAAGTTCAAGAATGCTTTGGCCAATGACTCAAAGGTCACATGGGACCCTGATTTTTCTTCGATATACCATTTGGCCAATGGGCCAGTGAGTGTGCGTTGAAATAATTGCAATCTGATGGAATCATCCATAATGCTATTGGAATAACACCATATATGAAAGGTCATGATGTGGTTGGCAGGGTCATCCCCTGCCTTCCCTTCAAACTTTGGTATGTCTGAAGGAAGTTTTGTTGGCATTGCAGGCCATGTGGCATCATGCAATATAGGATCATTGGTGAGTTTGGTGAGATCTGGTATGTTGAGAGAGGCCAAATATGGCATCTGTAGTGGGGGGGGAGGGTTAGCTCCAGCCATGGTGTGTTGTGAACCTGACCCTTGATGGGGACTAGGTGGGTTGGTGCTCCCTCCTTGAGAGGAAGTGGGTCCCCCGCTTCCGTGAAAAGGAGAGCAAGTGAATGGATGACCTTGGGAAGTTGACCCAAGTAATGTAGAACCAAGCAAAGCTGATCCTAAGATAGTAGCACTCACAGGAGTGTGTGAAGGAGGTGCCGATGAGAGGGCATGACCAGATACTCCCCCTAAGATAGGAGGGATATTGAGAAAGAGTCATGAATGATGGGGGTTCTGTGGTTCCCCTATGATGTCATACTTAGCTGTGTGAATATGTGAAAAAAATTGGTGAGAGAAATACAGAAACAAGAGCCTTTGCATTTGAATGTTCACACAATATATATATATATCCAAATCAAACTGTAATCAGATGTGCATCATACATAAAATGAGAAAGAAGCATATATGTGGGTAAATGGGTTTTGTCCACGTGGGGGGAATCAAAAGAAAGAAAATGCTCGTGTCCTATAAGACGTAACGTCCTTCCTCTCTAATAGCAGAATCTATGTGAGTGAAAAGTGAGAAGTGACTTTTGTGAGAATCTATGTGAGTGAGAAGTGACTTTTGTGTGTGAGTGAAAGTGTGCCAATTTTAGTGAATTAGATGTCACCTTGCTGCCTGTGGACTTCGCTTGGTCCTTACAAGAGTTTGATTACCTAATCAACTACGTGTCTTTGGTACAACCTTGCATAATTCAAAAGCCCTAGGAAGCTAGCATGTGGACATGTGGGTCCGTTACTATCCTTTAACTCCCTATTGTGATGTAATCTAGAAAAGCTTGAAACTATCCTAGATTGAACATGTGGGCATGTATGGGCCCATTACAAACCTTTAAACTTTCCTAGTGTTTTGATCTAAGAAAGCACAATTCCAAACACTATCCTATATTTGTAGCATGTGGGCATGTATGGGCCCGTTACAATATTAAGATACGTTTGAAAAATAAAACTAAGAGGGGTCCCAAGAAGGGTCGTTGTCCTCTCCTAAAGGTTTTAAACTTTGTTTAAGGTAGATGAAATTGTTTTACAATCTTTTTCTGATTCTCAAGATCGCTTGGAGGTGCGAGAGAAGAGCATACTAAATGATTGTTACTTCAATTTCTATTCCCAATGTAAGTTTAGATGTGATTAAAATTGATGTTCACCTTAGATTGTAAGTCAAAACAAGCCATCCAAGTGGCAAAAAGAAAATAAGGGAAATTGATTTTTATCCTCCTAAGTGCCTATGTGTGCTTGACTAACCCCTTTATATGATGAGGGGACTAAGTGTAGTGCAATGTTTAGAGCATTCTTAACATCATTTTTAAGAAGGCAAATGGCCTTCCCCACATCCCAACAACTTACAATGTGAAATTTTGCTTAAATGCGCGGCCTCTAGTGCAAACAGAGGCGCACAGAGCGCAGGCACGCGAACAGAGATAGGTCTGAAATATCATGCGCGCAGAGAATGACTTTCAGTTAAGCACATGCATGCACAATGTGCATCTGTGGGGTGGAATACCCGCGCACCTGTGACAAAAGGCCGAGAAAGAAAAATCTGGATGGATTTCTCTCAATTCTCCTTTGAATTGAATGGTTGACAGGTCGGCCTAGACCGTTTTGTGCACCTGCAAGTTAATCAAACTAAAAGAAGAGAAAAATAAACCCAAATGAGGTAGGAATTTGATACCTTTCCCCAGCGGAGTCACCAATCTGTTGCACCCTTTTCGTCACCTTGGTGAGCAAATAAGAGGTGCTTGCAAGCCTAGTTGGGTCTTCTAGGTAGGACAGTTGTAGAGGAAAGAGTTAGAGAAAGAAAAACAAAACTATAAGCAAGAATTAAACTAATACAAAAGAAAATCATAAGCATAAGGACATAGAGATAACAAACACAAAAAGACCCATGTCACCAATGTTTTTAGGCTGATC
>ML782126.1:457406-470635 GCA_009831015.1 Picea engelmannii | reverse complement strand
CAAGAAGAAAGGGGACTATGAGTCCCTTCTTCCTCCAAGGGAAGGCTCTTGGACCCTCACAAGATTGCTCTCCTTACAACAAGAAAAATGAAAATGGTGATGAAAGAACTCCTTGCAAATCCACTCAATGGAGAGGTGGATTGTTCAATGAAATGGTGCCAAAGTTCTCTTGTCAAGGATTGAGTCCTTAAAACAATATAGGCAGCATAACACTACTTGAAATTCCTTGAGAAAATGAGGTGCATTCATGGATTTTTATAGCATTGCTTTGGGCTTTTGTGTAAATACTTTGTAGTGTGAAAAGAGGCCATTTAGGGCATTATTAGGTCTTTGACCAGCCTACCATTCGGATTCATCTCAGATTTGAGGGTCAAATCGGCTTGGGAGTTGATCCATAAGTGGTTGGGAGGCCGACCACTTCAATAAATGCACCGTTTAGCAGGTGCGCGGCTTTTTGCGCCAACAGCCATGCATCGTGCGCGTATGCGTGCATGATATGTTCATGTTTCACGCATGTGCGTGCGCACCCAACTTCTATAAAGCACTCTTCAATTTTTCACTACTTTGTATAGTTTTTTGCCCTTTTTGAATGTTCTGAGATTAATTCAAGTCCATGAATGACTCCATCACTGTTTGACGATGTTGAGTTCTTGTAACCACGTGCTGACGAAATTTCAGTGATAACACCTTAATTGGTTGTAAGGATGAGATCTAGATTCAATTCGGACTAGACAACCATTCAATGAAATTGAATGTAAAATTAATGAGAGTTGGTGAGGATGGAGGGAAGCGCTCGAGGATCCCCCTTTTGTAAAAAGATCTTCTTTTGTTTTCAATAAGAGAAGTTAGTGAGCAGAGGAGAGCAGAGAGTTAGGAAGAGGAGAGAATAGAGATAGGAGAGGAGAGCCGAGACTCTGTGACAGATCGAGCTCGAACACATTGTAAAGAGGCATTTTAGATTAATACAAACAGAGTAGTTTTTCCTGCATGTTATTCTGTGTATGTTGATGAATGTCTTTATGTGTTGATGATATGTTGTGGATGTATGTGTTGTTTACATTTGCAGGCTACAGACAAGAGTATTTGTCTGTTGAGTTCTTTGATTTCAAGTTTGGGTTCTTTGTGGCTTCATGCAAGAGGTTGTAAGACAGAATACTGCGAGTCCTATAAGCCAGTGCAAGGAGTGCACTTCTAAATTATGTGGAAATTCAGAAAAAGACATGCTAGGAGGGTGCACCAGTTGAAGTCATTGACTCAAGGAGGAAGCCTCAAGGTTGTTGAATAACTTGGAGGTAAGACTGTGCAGAGGAAGGCACAGAGATAACAGAATCATTGAAGGTTCTATGGAAACTCTTCCAGGAGGGAATTGAGTAAGTGCATAGAGTGCACAGAAGAACTCTATTCTGAGTTCTAAGATAAGAGAAGTGTCACAGGAGAAGACACTCATAGGGTTACTGAACACCCTGAAGGCTCAGCAAAGCGTGCTTGAGCAGGAAGCTTCCAGAGGGCACTTACATCCCTTCAAGGAGAGAAAGAGATAGAGACACTTTGAGGTCAGATTCAAAAATAATCCCAAAATAGATAGCACAGTTGCGTGCAAGGACCCTGCAAGGAGTCGTAGAGGCCAAGGAAACCCTTTGGAGGGTTCAGAGTTTGAGGAGCTCAGGAGGGATAGTTTTCTTAGAATGTCGGCAAGTTCATCGAAGTCAGATCAAACTTGTAGAGGAAGCAAGGGTCAAGGTCTTTGAAACTTCACAAAATCTCCCGAGGGGATGGAGGAATTTCTCAAGATCAGGAGGGAGAATAGCTGCTATTAGATCAGCTAGAGAGACGATATCTAGACCATCGATTCTATGTCCAAACGCACACAGGAAAGCGCACAAGGAAGAGAAATAGATATGGGCTGTCAGATCTAGTGAAAGGGACCGATAGCCATCGGATCCAGAGGAAGGCACATGGAGTTTAACCTCTGGGAGGTCGTGCAGGAGAAGATCTGAAATGGATGACGGGAACACTTCGTGGAGAGGTGCCAAAAATCCCGTGGATTGTTGGATCTCACAGATCTGTGAGAAAGGTTAAGGTTGAGTGCCTTTTCGCATTTTGGTATTTCGACATTTTAGAATTTGGAATTTCGGCAATTCTGATGACAAGGAGTCAAGGCACTCTAGGTTGAAAACCTCGAAGTTAAGAAATGTGATGTGTTCTTGGAGCAGGGTGTGGTCCCGGAGGAAGCGGCCATTTCGGAATTTCAGAGTTCGGGGTTTGGAGTGGCAAGTGATTTAGGAAATTGTTGCATCGTGAACTCCTGGTTCACGGAACTCTGAAAGGATCTGGACCATTTGATCGAACTCGTCAAGAGTCATTGGATCTCATATGTGAATTCCCATTTCGGGAATTCGAGGATTCGAAAGATAGAAAACAGGGGGGAATGCTTGCATCGCAGTTTCCCAAATCGCGAAAGTTGGTAGCACTTTGTCGTTAAGCCTTTTTGGCATTTTGGGACCCGAGTGTTTGAGAGGCTAGGAGTTGGGAAACATGGAGTCCCGACTTGCGAAATCGTGAAATCCCGAAAGCAGTCGGAGGAATAGCACCCCTTTTCGGCTTTTCGGCATTTCGAGGTTTGGAAAGTAGAGGAGGAAATGGTTTGGGTCATTGCATCATGAACTCATGGTTATGAAAATCCTGGTACAGCCACAACGTCTTGGTCGCGTGGGGTGAAGAGTCGCACCTGGTGCATGTTTGCGCAAGAGAGGTTTTCGTGGAAGTACCTGTGGATCGGATTCGTGGGGTTCTATTGAGAGCCCTAAAGAACTATTTCGGTTCTACGGATTCAAAGAAGAATGATCCTGTGCGGATCTCGACCCAAGGGTCGGGGGTCTGCATCACCAATGTGGTATCTGAGCTGATATTTTCATCTGTAGACTTCAGGAGAAGGATATAGCAGAAGAAGAAGAAGAAAGAGTGTTAAAGTTCTATGGTGATTGTTGTAAGTGTGCAGCAGTCAATAGACAATCAGGTCGATTGTAGGAGATGCTAGAAGCACTCATGGTTGTAGAGTGACAGCAACAAGTTTGCCAGGAGGGCAGACAGGAACAACAAGATGGCTATTGAAGGCCATGGGCATGGTCACAGGGAAGACCACAAGCAGAAGAGAAATCCAGAGATGGATCTGAAACTCGCTGAGATAAGGGAGAGGATGGAGGAGCTTGCACTATGGGTGCAGCAGAATGCAAAGACACATTGGGTGTATGAATGGCCTCTGAGGAGGAAAGAAAAGTGGCCAGTCAAGAAATTGTTGGCCAGAAGATAGCAAAGGTTGTTGAGGAGGTGGCTAAGGTATGTGAAAATCCTCAGGCCCACAGAAGAGATGGTTCATGTGTGTGAACTAGAAACTGGGAGAAATATCAGTGATGATGAAGAGGAGAGATCGAGCAGAGATATCATAGACTACCAAGTGGGTAGAGATAGAATTTCAAGTTTCCAGGTGGGAAATAGAGAAATATCAAGTGAAGGTCTCATATACTCTCAGGAGGGCGGTGCTAAAAGTTCAAATTTCCAGGAGGGCACTAAGATGGGATCAGCAGATCTCATAGACTGCCAGGTGGGCAGCAGAAAATTCCCAAATTACCAGGTGGGCAGGGGAAAAGAAGTGAGACTGTTTGAAAGTCTCAGGGACTCAGGACTGAGTTCAAGTCAGCAAGGAGTGTTGAGAAGTGAAGATTCATGTGATTTTGCAGACCATGTGAATGAAGATGATGACAAGTTAAAAAATTGCCCCATCTAGAAGGAATATCAGAAGAGCATTCTGATGATTGGAGGGATAAAGTTATTCCTACCATATAGCCCAGTTGAGGCCAGCGTGTGTGTTGTCAATGCAGAAACAGCAAAAGGACAGTCATCTGTGACTGTCAAGGATATGGAGCAGATGTCAGAAGTTGCCCAAGGAAAAGAAGGGGAGCACACAGTTAAGATGCTCACTCCATGGGAGAAGGAGTTAGAAATGTTAGAGGATTGGCTGAACAATCCAAAACCAATAGATGAATTCCATGAGCAAACAGTCATGCAGATGTTAGAAGAGGAGCATTTTGAGGAATCACTCAGAAATTTCGGCCAGGAAGCTGAATAGTTGATGGTGACTGCAATTCCAAGGCATGCAGCAGAAGATGAAGAAAAATTCCAGTCTGAGGAGTAACTGGAGGAAGCTGGAATTCAACCAACACAAGGAGAAATGGCAGAAGTAAGTCTGTCAAAGAAGGTGATTGAACAGTAGGTCAGTCAAGAATATAAGACTCCAGGGCTGAATTTTGCATCAGAGTGGCAAGTTGAGACCACAGAGGAAGAAGATGACATGGGAGATCTAGTTGATCTACATGTTTGCAGGAAAGAAGTGCAGTGGAGAAGGCTCCAAAAGAAGAGCCAGCCATGGGAGCAGCTGGATGAGGATATTGAGGAGATTAGAAGGATGATGTCGAGGTCAGCAGTAGAAACTTCTAGTGAGGAGCAGTTGAGTAGAGGAGAACTTTCCATAGCAACAAGGAAACAGCAGCAGTAGTAGTAGCGAAGCAGTTGAACAGATGGACAGCTCCAGAGAAATGTTTGGGATCTAGGTGGATTTTAAAAGCGGTGTTGGGAATCTTATGAGAAGGAGGTCATGATTTTTGCAGTAGAGGAGTATGATGTAGGAGCATCACTACAAGCCAGCTATGCACCAGCTAGCTAGCACGTCAAGTGCACATTCAATGGAGAGGAGAGGCGCAGCCCTCTCACTTTCAAATTTCAAATTTTGAAATTGTATTAAATGTTGTAAGGTTGGTAGAGACAAAAGCCATGCATGTACGTAGGATTTAGATAAAGGGTGCCTTAATTGGTTGTAAGGATGAGATCTAGATCCGATTCGGACTAGACAGCCATTCAATGAAATTGAATGTAAAATTAATGAGAGTTGGTGAGGATGGAGGGAAGCGCTCAAGGAGACCCCTTTTGTAAAAAGATCTTCTTTTGTTTTCAGTAAGAGAAGTTAGTAAGCAGAGGAGAGAAGAGAGTTAGGAAGAGGAGAGAATAGAGATAGGAGAGGAGAGCCGAGACTCTGTGGCAGTCCGAGCTCGAACACATTCTAAAGAGGCATTTCAGATTAATACAAACAGAGTAGTTTTTCCTGCATGTTATTATGTGTATGTTGATGAATGTCTTTATGTGTTGATGATATGTTGTGGATATATGTGTTTTTTACATTTCCAAGCTACAGACAGGAGTAGTTGTATGTTGATTTCTTTGATTTCAAGTTTGGGTTCTTTGTGGCTTCATGCAAGAGGTTTCATGACAGAATACTGCAGGTTTTGTAAGCTAGTGCAAGGAGTGCACTTCTGAATTCTATGGAATTTTAGAAAAAGACGTGCTAGGAGGGCACACCAGCTGAAGTCATTGACTCAAGGAGGAAGGCTCAAGGTTGTAGAATACCTTGGAGGTAAGACTGTGCAGAGGAAGACACAAAGATAACAGAATCACTGAAGGTTCTGTGGAAACTCTGCCGAGAGGGCATTGAGTAAGTGCATAGAGTGCATAGAAGAACTCTATTCTGAGTTCTGAGATAAGAGAAGTGTCACAGGAGGAAGTTGTCAGAGGGCTCAACAAAGCGTGTTTGAGCAGGAAGTGTCACTGAACACCCTAAAGGCTCAACAAAGCGTGCTTGAGCAGGAAGTTGCCAGAGGGCACTTACATCCCTTCAAGGAGAGAAAGAGACAGAGACACTTTGAGGTCAGAGTCACAGATAAGCCCAAAAGAGATAGCACAGTTGTGTGCAAGTACCCTGCAAGGAGTCGCAGAGGCCAAGGAAACCCTTTGGAGGGTTCAGAGTTTGAGGAGCTCAGGAGGGACAACGTTCTTAGAATGCAGGTGAGTTCATCAAAGTCAGATCGAGATCATAGAGGAAGAAAGGGTCGAGGTCTTTGAAACTTCACAAAATATCCCAAGGGGAGGGAGGAAGTTCTCAAGCTCAGAAGGGAGCATAGCTACCGTTAGATCAGCTGGAGAGACAAGATCTGGACCGTCGAGTCTACATCCAGACGCACACAGGAAAGTGCACAAGGAAGAGAAATAGATATGGGTCATCATATCTAGTGAAATGGACCGATAGCCATCGGATCTAGAGGAAGGCGCATGGAGTTTAACCTCTGGGAGGTCGCGCAGGAGAAGAGATGAAATAGACGTCGGGAACACTTTGTGGAGAGGTGCTGAAAATCCTGTGGATCGTCGGATCTCACAGATCTGTGAGAAAGGTTAAGTCTGAGTGCCTTTTCGCATTTCGATATTTTGGCATTATGAAATTCGACATTTCGGAAATTTCGATGACAAGGAGTTGGGGAACTTTGGGTTGAAAACCCCGAAGTCACGAAATGTGACGTGTTCTTGGAGCAGGGTGTGGTCCCGGAGGAAGCAGCCATTTCAGCATTTCGGCATTTTGGAATTTGGGGTTTGGAGCAACAAGTGATTAGGGAAATCATTGCATCGTGAACTGGTTCACGGAACTCTGAAAGGATCTGGACCGTTTGATCCAACTCATAAAGAGTCGTTGCATCTCATATGTGAATTCCCATTTCGGGAATTTGGGGTTTCAGACACCGGGGATTCAAAAGACAGAGAACAGGGGGGGAACGCTTGCATCGCAATTTCCCAAATCATGAAAGCCAGTAACACTTTGTCGTTAAGTCTTTTCGGCATTTCGGGACCCGGGTGTTCAATAGGCCAGTAGTCGGGAGACATGGAGTCTCGACTCGCGAAATCATGAAAGCCCAAAAGCAGTTAGAGGAATAGCACCCCTTTTCGTCTTTTCGGCATTTTGGGGTTTGAAAAGTAGAGGAGGCAGTGGTTTGGGTTGTTTCATCGTGAACTCCCAATTACTAAAATCCCAGTATAGCCACAATGTCATGGTCGCGTGGGGTGAAGACTCGCACCTGGTGCATGTTTGCACAGGAGGAATTTTCGTGGAAGGACCTGTGGATAGGATTCGTGGGGTTCTAGTGAGAGCCCTAAAGAACTATTTCGGTTCTACAGATTCAAATATAAACGATCCTGTGTAGATCTCGACCTGAGGATTGGGGGTCTGTGTCACCAGATCCCTTTTTTCTCTTTCCTTCATTGTACCAGATTGGCTCCAAGTTGTTCACCAGGAATGTATACAAGATCCCAAAAGTTTGCATCTGATCCAGAAATTGCAGACTAATGCTCCAGCTCCCCAAGGTTACTCTTGGCTCCAGGATGAGCTTCGAATCAAAATCTGTTTGTATTTAAGTAATCAATCAAATATTAAATCCACGGTACTTTCTGAGCTTCATCCTACACCCACAGCGGGGCACTCCGGGTTCACCAAAACCTATGACAGGGTCAAACGTTCTTTTTTCTGGGATGGTATGAAACAGGACATCCGTAATTTTGTCATTGAATGTGATGTGTGTCAATGCAACAAGGGAGAAACAGTCATACCTCTGAGCACACTACAACCGCTTCCGATTCCACCTGCTATTTGGAAGGATATCTCTATGGACTTTATTACCAGCTTACCCAAATCGGGAAATAAATCAGTCATAATGGTGGTTTTGGATCACCTTTCCAAGTATGCTCATTTTTTCGCTCTTCAACACCCATTTACTGCATCCACGATGACTCAAATTTTCATGGAACAAGTCTTGAAGCTTCATGGCATGTCGCATTCTATTGTTTTTTATTGTGACCCAACTTTCACAAGCAATTTTTGGCAAGAATTGTTCAAGCTAGAGGGCACCCAATTGCATCTCAGCACAGCTTATCATCCCCAGACTGATGGTCAAACGGAAGTTGTCAACAAGTGTTTGGAAACATATCTGAGGTGTTTTTCCTCTGAAAAGAAAAATCAGTAGGCTCAATGGTTACCCCTAGCTGAATGGTGGTACAACACTTCCTACCATACAGCTATACGCATGACTCCTTTTGAAGTGGTATATGGACAGAAGCCACCTTCATTTCTCTCATACTTACCGGGTACCTCGAAGGTCCAGGCGGTTGACCAAACACTTACAGTTCAAGAGGATATTCTTTGTACCCTCAAAGAGAACTTGGTCATGGCACAGAATCCCATGAAGCAACAAGCAGATCAAGTTTTCTTTGAACGTCAATTTGTAGAAGGGGATCAGGTGTTTCTGTGAATGCAACCATACAAGCAAACTTCCCTCGAGGTTGAGCATTGCCATAAGCTAGTGCCCAAATTTTATGGTCCTTATACAGTTCTCAAGAGTGTGTTACAAGTCGCCTATCAGTTAGCTTTGCCCATTCATTCGAAGCTACATCCTGTTTTTCATGTTTCATGCTTAAAGAAGGTGATTGGAACTAGGTGCCAAATTCAAAACAACCTTCCCAAGTTAGCTGAAGAAGGATCCATTTGGCTACAGCCAGAAGCAGTTTTGGACCAGCGTGAGCGTTGCCTGCATCAGAGAACCATCAAGGAAGTGTTATTCCAGTGGAAAGATACAACTCCAGCAGATGCCACTTGGGAACCAACTACCATTCTGCAGCAATTTCCACATCTCAATCCTTGAGGACAAGATTGTTTTTAAGGGGGCGGACATATTATGGTCCTAACCCGCACATAGGTAGAGAAATATATTTGGCTGTAATAAAGGTAAATATTAATAATACCTTTCAATAAAATAGAATAAGGCAGATGTAAGAAGACATAATAGAAGCTTCTTCTTCTAGAAGGATCTTCCTCTAGATGCTTCTCTTGATAGACATATTTAGTATAAATAAGGGTCGATGGTATAAAAACCCTAGCTTGGAGATTATTGTAATAGAGTGTTTCTCAACTGGAGGTTTCCCCCTCAAAGAGGCCCGTGAACATTGCTTTCTGAATCAAAGTGTTATTTTTGTTGTTGTTCTTATATCATTTATGTGTTATTGTGGAGATTATGTTTGTTATATCACTGTTATTCTGCCATTTCTAGCATTGTATTTATGTTCAGCATACTTTTTATATCTGGTATATTACATAAACAGCATGTGAAACAGGACAATAACAAGTTACATCAAGGGAAAAACTTCACCACTTAAACATGACACAAGAATATGGAAATATAATTCCTTTGTATTCATTCATAATAGTCACTTACAGTTTTTGAAACATTTCTACAGTGGATGGGGACATTTCCATGCCATCCTTCCCTGCCTGTCTAACTGAACAACCCTTTTTGCATTAAAATTACATTAATATATAGGGAAGATCACCCCTCAATCTTAGGAGGTCGAATCCAACCAATTTCCCCAAGATAGAAATAGTTACACTAAATTTTAGAACTGTCTTCTATAAAAAGTGGATCAAATTTTTTGAAAAATGGGGGTCAAATATGAGATCATATCTCTCAAATATTAATAGTTTTTAAAAACCTAGAGGAGTTTTTTGTAGAAGAGTCTGTATTGAACAAAAACCTCTTCTTCTTTTTTCAAACTCATCTCCAAATCGCTGGAATCCTTCTCGAAAAAATATGTCTCAATCAAAAAATCCGGAAAACTGAAAAATAGGTCTCAAAGATCCCTTTGCATCTCCCAATTGCTGACACGTGTGTAAATTATGGGAGAGGTTATTGTTCTTCATCTCGTGAAGAAAACAAATTTCTCTCTGATTTTCAAAATCCACTCCATTTTTCCTGTTGTCTTCTATTCTAAAACTAGGGAAAATACAACAAAATCCCAAGAAATAGGTTATGCTTTGACTTATAAAAACTAAATATAATTTGATTTGAACTTGACAGTAGCATATTGAGGACAATTCATAACCATAAAATCATTCTAGATGCCTTTGAGATCATTGAAGAATACATTTTCCTTGATTTGAGGAGATATTTGAGATTTCTATTCATAACAGAACTTTCGGCGGCTAACTGAGAGTTGTGCCTGCCTTTTTAGTTGTCGAAACTAGGAACTTTCGGTAGCTAACAACACATAAAAATTTGACACTTAGTTACCAAAAGATATTTCTTTAACCTTTTACATTCAAGATGTTTAAACCATCACTTTCCAACTTTGGATATACCTGGACACCTCTTTGAAACACAAGATACACCACTGTACCATTACTCCTAAGCTTCTTATCATGCAGACATTCTCAAAATGATCAGAGCAAATTTCCAAATAGGTAACTGGAGAACAAATGACTATATCATAGGACCCTAACATAGGCTCCAATTGGGGATGGAAACTCCTTAGGAGGTTTCAAGAATCGCAGATCTCTGAACATGTAGACCGGTTCTTTATTCATTGGGTTGATCCCAAAACCTACATCTTGCTCAATCATGAAACCTCTGTGACTGAAAATCTTGAAACTGAAATCCGAAACTGAAACTAAAAAATGCTCAGAGTATTGAGCTTATTTGCACTCATATACCTATTCTAATTTGATAAAATGACTACCATATCAAGTAATAACAAACTTCCAATGCAACCAGTCAAGCAAATGGATACTTAACTGAAGTTTGCATTCCACCTCTCTAGGTAGAAAAATAAATTTAAAACATGGCAACTTAACTTTTCCATTGTATTCAATAGCTCTATTGATGAACCTAGTAAATTCTTCCTTCACCGATGACTACCATATATTGACCAAAGGATCATGGTAAACATGCAACATGATCTCTTCTGGATGATTTGTAACAGGAAAACAAACCTCATTCCAAATTGTTTCCTTGCTTATGTGTTGAACTGATTCTCTTCAAACAGAAAGGGAGAAAATTGTTTTTCCTCATTATCAACTATAGTCAAGTGCTATAAGTGCTCCTTATCATTCTCTTTGTTACACAAAAACTTGCAAGGGAGCTGTGAAATCTCATTAATTTTGGGTAAAGGAACATGAATTATAACAATATGTTGTTTTACTTCATTAACATCCAAGGAAGAAATTAATGATTGAGAACTTTTATGATTTTCTTCAAGGGATGTAAATTGAGGTAAGATACAACATGAATGAGAATTTGAGAGATGGTCTTCATTATGCAAATATGATTGGTCTTTAATCTTTGAAGGAAATACTGCTTGTTGAACATGTTCTTGGGGATCAAGAAAATTAATCTTTGTTGCCTCTTTTTCTGGATCACTAGACTGTTGTTGATTTTCATTGCTATCCTCTACTTGATCAAGTTCATGAATCAGAATTTTTTCCTTAACGTTTGGCTGATTAGTTTGTTGTACTACTGCAAGAATTGTTTCCCATGGAGAAACTTCATGAACATCTGGACAACATACATCATTTGTTTCTTCATGAGGGGGATAAAATTCAAGCAAGGCTTCTACTTTTTGAAAAGGATTTTCTTCTCAAGCCTCTAGTATTTCATCATCCATGAACTGATCATCATCATAGTAATCTTCCATATATTGAATAAAACTTTCAAAATTATGACAGCAATCTTGAACCAGCAACAAAGATGGATAATCTTCTTTGTATTTGTCATAAAATGCAGTATGAAAATGCTTTAAAGAACATATACTGACAGTTGGTAAATTTTCATACCAAGATATAGCCTTTTTCTCCAAACTTGTCACAAACATTTTCATAAGACAATCTTCAGGAAATTTGATTTTAAGTTTACGGATGTGCATATGAAACCTGAATAAATGTATAACAGCATCATCTCCTTTCTTATCTTTAAACACTAGAAGATATTTTAACCAATCAATGTTTGGCATGGGATTTGGAAAACCTGCAATATTTGACATGTCCATAGGAGCATATCTTCATTGTATTCTTGAATTCATTTTGAAAACAATCAATAATAAAATGGAGTCACCATAAGTTCTCTACAATTTTGGGTTCTTTTACTAGTGAAGTCGCTCTAAACTTTGAAGCTCGGGATCTTGAACAATGGAGTCGCCAAGTGAATGGTACAGCCTTCCTGTGTTTGGCTTCTTTTCTCCATTAGAAGTCAAATCTGAACCTAATATAATTTTATGGAGAACCTTTAAATTTTGTTCCCCAGTATGGTCGCGATTATGTTATCACCCTGTAATTTCCCAGGCTGAAGAGGAAATCGGCAGGGGTAACCACAAAACCGCTTCGAGTCATGGATCTAGCCCTCCAAGACTCAGAGAGGGATCTCTCTGTCAGATTTAGATTTGTTTGAGTATGGGTCTTATGCTAGCTATGCAGAATAGGATTTGTTTTTATATTTTTTGGTTGAGACAACAAAAGAGGGACATTGGGAAAAATGGAGTTAAGAGATTAAAATGATAGATGAATGAATAACTGAGACAAAATGTAACTAGGTAGGGTAATCATGTCAGTGGATCCTTTGATCTTATAAAATGGGAAAGGAAGAATAGATTGAATTTAATTTCAAATGTAGAGCAGAGCTTGTCCGAATTCTGCATTTCAAACTTGGAAGAAAACTAAATATTGTTTTGAGCCAGCACAGGGTGTTAAGAACAAATCCTGCACATCATCTTCTCATAAACAATACAAAAAGAAACAGCATGTGAAATAGGACAATAACAAGTTACATCACGGGAAAAACTTCACCACTTAAACACGACAAAAGAATCTGGAAATATAATTCCTTTGTATTCATTCATAACAGTCACTTACAGTTTTTGAAACATTTCTACAGTGGATGGGGACATTTCCATGCCATCCTTCCCTGCCCGTCTAACTGAACAACCCTTTTTGCATTAAAATTGCATTAATATATAGGAAATATCACCCCTCAAGCTTAGGAGGTCGAATCCAACCAATTTCCCCAAGATAGCAACAGTTACACTGAATTTTAGAACTATCTGCCATAAAAAGTGGATCAAATTTTCTAAAACATGGGGGTCAGAGATGAGATCATATCTCTCAAATATTAATATATGTTACAAAAATGGAGGAAATTTTTGTAGAAGAGTATGTCTTGAACAAAAACCTCTTTTTGTTTTTTGAAATTCATCTCCAACTCGCTAGAATCCTTCTCGAAAAAATATGTCTCAATCAAAAAATCCGAAAAACTGAAAAATAGGTCTCAAAGATCCCTTCGAATATCCCAATTTATGACACTTGTGTAAATTATGGGAGATTTTATTGTTCTTCATCTCGTTCTGAACAAAAACCTCTCTCGGATTTTCAAAATCCACTCCCTTTTTCCTATTGTCTTCTATTCTAAAACTAGGGAAAATACAACAAAATCCCAAGAAATAGGTTATGCTTTGACTTATAAAAACTAAATATAATTCGATTTGAA
>ML782126.1:435662-448164 GCA_009831015.1 Picea engelmannii | reverse complement strand
CAAAAACCTCTCTCGGATTTTCAAAATCCACTCCCTTTTTCCTATTGTCTTCTATTCTAAAACTAGGGAAAATACAACAAAATCCCAAGAAATAGGTTATGCTTTGACTTATAAAAACTAAATATAATTCGATTTGAACTTGAAAGAATCATATTGAGGATGAGTCATAACCATAAAATCATTCTGGATTCCTTTGAGATCATTTAAGAATCAATTTTCCTTGATCTGAGGAGATCTTTGAGATTTATGTTCATAACAGAACTTTCGGCAACTAACTAAGAGTTGTGCATGCCTTTTTAGCTGCCGAAATTGGGAACTTTCGACAGCTAACAACACATAAAACTTTGACCCTTAGCTGCCGAAATCTATTTCTTTAACCTTTTACATTCAAGAGTTTTAAACCATCACTTGCCAACTTTGGATATACTTGGACACCTCTTTGAAACACAAGATACACCACCGGACCATTACTTCTGAGCTTCTTATCATGCAGACATTCTCAAAATGATCAAAGCAAATTTCCAAATAGGTAACTGGAGAACATATGACTATATCATAACACACTAACATTACCCATCTGATTTTTCAACCTGGAATGCATATTAAACTTTTTTCATGCCATATTTGATGACCTTCATGTCATGCTTATACTACGCATTCTAATAGCAATAATGGAGGTGTTATCTCCAAAATGTAGGACTTATCCTTGGAGATATTGTCACTTTTTCCATGCATACATTTTGTCCTTCTTTATCAAAATACTAGCATTCTGATATATATCAATCTGTATAGATTTGGTCTTCCCACTATGTACTTATTTATTGTAATATTCTTTAGTCTTGGCCTTGATCCTCTTGTGGAGTATTCTTGACATAACATTATGTCCTCAAGTTCCTCTGTTCCTTCTTGATATCAGGTCCAAACTCTTTTATATTCCAGAAAACCTTCCTTATTCCTATGCTTTGCATCTCCATATGTACTTATGGTTCATGCATTATCATGTATTGTAGATGGATTTGTCCACCTAGCATTCACATTTGATGTGCAAAGATTGTCACTTGGACTGTCTTCCCCAAATAACAATTTGATTTGAGGTTTCCATGCTACTTATTGAACCCAACATCTGATCCAATGAATTCTATAAAATGAATAATTTTCTTTGTCCTTCTTCCTTCTTTAACACAGTTTTCGGGCACTAGCCCCTTTTTTTCATCCCTCAATTTGCATGTGACCACGGGCTATGACCCGGTGCTATCAGATAGGTTCTTACCTGGAGCCTTGAGAGGTTCATGGCTTTGGAAATTCAAGCTTTCGAAGCTCTTTCTACTTTGTGCCTTATTTCTCCCGAACACCTAATTGGTGAACACTCGAAGTGGGATGGATCTATGGTTCACGGCTCCTCAACAACTGACGACTGGGATTTATTATGGAACTCCAGGATTTGAAAGTTCTAGGTTGTCCATACTCTCCAACCTTTTGGAGTTCCCAATCTCTACATTGTGGCATCTGTTGCCATGTACCTTCTCCCGATCAATGGTCAATATTAACTCCGACCTCTAGGAGTTCTCGAATCAATGAAACTGCTACACAATTCATCTGGAGTACCAAGTCTCCAGACCTTGGAATCTGAAATCAAGTTATTGTGGGCCCAATATAATTAAATTATTCACCAAGGTTTTAACTGCTTTATTGTAACCATCGGGGTCCCCACTAACCATGCTTTGAGAGGAGTGCCATGTGGAAGGACACTAGAAGAGGACATGTGGCCCAATTAGGAGGGTGACATGTGTCACTTTCTAACTATAATAATCAATCTTTGAAAGGTTCATAACTCACGGACACGTGGCATGCATCGTATCTTCCCATGTCATCTCAGGTGACGTCAGCAGGCCACGTCACTTCGAGACTTCGTAACTTCGGGCTTCAGGATATTTCACTCTAGCAGACTTCATTTCTCCCGAATATTGAATTCGTGAACCGCTTAATCTTTATGAGGTCCACGTAGTACACCTATTCTCATATAAGATGGTGAAACGTGGCCCCATGTGTCAAACTGTTATTGGTCCAACAATGTCATCTAGGTACCATTCTGACTAACACATGGAAGGACTAGGGAAGTCCATGTCACCCTGGGTGATGTTCTCATGCCATGTCACTTTGAAACTTCAGGCCTCAGGATATTTCACCTTATCCCACTATGTTTGTCCCGAACACCGAACTCTCAAACTGCTTAACCTTTAGGGCCCATGAAGCACAGTTGTCACCAATCAAGTGGTGACACGTGACCCCTCCATCGAGTGACATGTGTCAGGTTCCAAGTGTTCCTAAGGGCCTATCAAAAGTACAGAAACAAGTGACACATGGCAGACCTAGGTAGGTTCACGTCACCCTATGTGACATCATCTCGTCACGTCATACACGACGCTTCGTGACTTCGAGTATTTCCTACCTTCGGCATTTTATCCAAGCTATCGAACTACTGAATAAGTTAATCTGTTGATACATGTCTCCTTTAATGAATGGTCTGGATTAATTCCAGACTTCTGGACTTTAGAACTTTGGGTTTTGGCCCTTTTTGCTTAACAACACAGAATTTACGCCAAAGTCATGAAGTACGAATAACTTGGAGGTTAATTTTCATACACCTTCTCCAAATATGAGGGCTTGGAAAGGTCCACCTTTCCTCATGTGGATCTTGCAACCCAAATTCCCTCTTTTGGTTATCAACCATGATTACTGTGATTTTCTTCCCTACTAGATTTCTTGGACCGATATACCTCCTGAGCTTAGGAACACATCCAATGTGTTCCCTCAGTTCCCTCCTAACATCTTGAATGCTTTGAGAATGATTTTTTTCCATTTTGAAAATAGTTTTCTCTGAAGCCTTTGCTTCAATAACCACTTATTTGGCCCATCAAGGCTCAGCGTTGAAACCATGGTTCTAATACCATTTTTTAACGATCCATGTCCACTCTCATCTGGGACAACGCCACCACTCCAAAACTAAACTACTATGATACCAGTTTGTAACATCCTTGGCCACCAACAGGTTGGACCATGCTACTCCAGCAACTCTGATCTTCTAGAGCTCTGATAACCAATTAGATACCAATTTGTAACATACCCATCCATAAAAAATTTGGCTATGCCACACAGAGATTCTTGCAGAAACATCATACACATCCGGGCCACCTAGGCCAGGACATGCTACCTCATAGAAATGACAATTATCATCTGCATAAATATAAACATAAACATACAACACATTCTTTATAATACACATATCAATGCATAAATAACAGTAAGCTTGCACATACAGCCTATACAGGAATTACTCATCAATTATAACACAAGTACAAATACACAACATGTAAATGAACATAGAAGTGGTACTTATCTTTTAATAGAAGACCACCAACTCTGTTCATACCTTCCAAGAATCTCCCATCCATAGACCACGTTGCTCATCACTCTCAGCAGTGGGTCACCCTCGAGATAGGACTAAACTCCACCCAGGTAAAGGGATTCTTGGGCTAGGCTGAGACAAAGGGATGCCACACCAGTCAACAAGAAGGACTTCCTCCAAGGAGCCAACTTACGCACACAGCTCACTTACTCTCATTCCCCACATTCCTGTCCCACCCCATGAGTATACACCTTCATTGTTACATAGTCCATCGGTTGCTCCATCTCCTTTCTAGAGCTTCAGCAACATGCCAAGCAGGAATTCGTAGAGCTCTATAGTTGTTGTTGTACTCCCTCCAAGATAACTCACTTCAATCACAACAACCTCTCTCACCTGAAGAGAGTTGCTCAGAGACCTGAAAACCTAATTCTACAATCCAATTCTTATATCAAATGGACATGGGTGATAACAGCAACAAATTCAGGTATCAACATAGAAGATGGCAGTAAACCACACTCAGGAAAGGAACTGTGTTGACAGCAACAGCATTCTGTTAAGTCACAACACGGATCAACAAAATACAGTTGCGTTGATCTTTCCAGGAAATGCATGGTATATCTCAATGTCTGCATGTTTTGAAGGTTCACGATGGTAGAGGCCAACAATGGAGGTATTGGTTCTATGCGTGCCTCTTTGGGTGCATGGGGAGAATGGCTAGAATCACCCCTGCCCCCCCAGAAGGATGTGTTTTCCTAATATAACTGCATGTGTCAGGATTGACACCTGGCTTCATAAAGTTGCATGAGCTCCACTTAACATTCGCTCCCTTTCCACGAGAACTTAGGTTATCATAGGTTATGTTCAGACTTATTTTTTAGGTAATAATAATATAATATTATTCCCATAGAGATATTCCCCCAAGCTTATCCCTTTTCCCAGCCTCTTAGCCCCATCCCTTTCCCTACCTAGCAAAGCTTAGTCCCCCATTCTCTTTTATCATGGTTGTTCTATATCATAGACAAAGTGTTTGAGGTAGATTGTGATGGTTCACATATAAGCATTGGAGTTGTACTTATCCAAGCAGGTAGACCAATTGCATTCTTTAGTGAAAAAATGAATGAGGTAAGAAAGAACTACTCTACATATGATGTAGAATTTTATGCAGTTGTGCAAGCATTGCAACATTGGAGGAATTATCTAGTGCCAAAAGAGTTTGTATTATTTACCGATCACATTGCATAAATATATGTAAACACCCAAAAGAAATTGAACAATAGACAAGCAAAATGGGTCTCTTTATTACAAGAATACGCCTTTGTTTTGAAGCACAAATCAGGATGGTAGAATCAAGTTGCAAATGCTTTGAGTCGGCACACTATTCTTTTGACAACCATGGAAAATCAAGTAATTGGGTTTGTTGCATTAAAGGATATTTATGCATATGGTAATGATTTTCAGGATATTGTGGAACAGTTGAAGAATCCAGTCGTTGGGAACATGGATATTAATTAAGGTGAATATTTTATGCAAGATGGTTACCTCTTCAAAGGAAAACAATTGCACATTCCAATTGGTCCAATGAGGAACAATATTATCAGAGACCTTCACAGTAATGGTTTGGCAGGACATTTTGGAAAGGATGAGATGCTAGCCTTAATTGAACATAAGTATTACTAGCCAAAGATGAAAAAATATATAACCAGGTATGTGGCATGGTGTAGGATTTGTCAAATGTCTAAAGGACACTCACAGAACACAAGGTTGTATATTGCATTACCAGTGCCCACATGCCCATGGACAGATATGAGCATGGATTTTGTGTTGGGACTCCCAAACACATAGAGAGGTAATGATTTTATTTTTGTGGTTGTTGATAGGTTCTCTAAAATGGCTCATTTCATTGCTTGCAAAAAAACTAGTGATGCATCGAGTGTGGCAGAACTGTTTTTTTTAGAAGTTGTTAGATTGCATGGGGTTCCAAAAACTATTACATATGATAGAGATACTCGATTCTTGGGTCATTTTTTTCGGACTTTATGTAAGAAAATGGGGACTAAATTACAGTTCAACAGTGTCTATCACCCCCAAACAGATGGGAAAACCGAGGTGGTAAATTGTATTTTGGGAAACCTGTTACGGAGCATTGTTGGAGAGAAACCCAAGTAGTGTGATTTGGCTTTACCTCAAGCAGAATTTTCCTACAATAGCTCAGTGAATATATCTACAGATAAATCTCCATTTCATATTGTTTACAGTACAAATCCTATGGGTGTCCTAGATTTGGTGAAGCTACCACTTGGGGATAGGATCGGTGATGATGGGGAAGCATTTGCAGAACACATTCAACAGTTGTAGCAATAGGTGAGACAAAAAATGCACGCCAATAATGAAAAGAACAAAATTAAAAAATATGCTCACCGATGATACCAGGTATTCAATGAAGGTGATCTGGTGATGGTTTATTTACAGAATGAGTGGTTTCCTAGAGGAACCTACCACAAATTGAAGTACAAAAAAAATATCCTTGCAAGATTCTCAAGAAAATCAATGGCAATGCTTATAAGGTCGATTTACCAGATGACCTCGATATATCCCTTTTGTTTAACATTTTTTATTTGTATATATTCCATGGGGATGATCTGGGTGATGACATTGAGGCAAATATGGATTGGCAACAGGCCATTCCAAGCAAGAAAAAGGAAAATATTGCACATATTTTAGATAAGAAGACCCTTCATACTCGGCAAGCCCAATACAACCAATATATGGTCTAGTTGAAAGGAACCACTAGAGTGTATGTGGATTAAAGAGGGGGACTTAATGAACCTGGATCCTATTAAATGGAAACAATTTGATGAAAATAACTTGCAAGAGCTGCGTTCTTGTCAACCAGAGGAGAATGATGCAAGAATTTTTTTGGGGATTTTCCAAGGGTCATAACTTTTGACTCGTTAATCCATTTGGAATGAAATTTTACGGGGAGTTTCATCTAGAAGAGTTCATTTCCATGCCGATAGGATTTATCCGATCAAACATCGTTTCAACACTTTTCCAGGGCCAAATTCCCTCATATAAGGCCTCAAATTTGGGTTTTAGTGTTTTTACGAGAATTTTTAATTTTTCAATTATCAGTTATCTCTTATTTTATGAATTTAATTAGAAAAGTGAGTTAACAAATAGTGTCTCTCTAGTTATCTCTTAGTTAGTGGTCAGTTTTAGAGTTGTGTGAGAATTTTCTAAATATAGTTATTTTTCTAAAAAAATAGTTGTTTTTATAAAATTAGTTGTTTTCAAAAATCTCAAATAGTAGTTATAAGGGGTTGAACTTTCATTGTAATAGTTATGATGGAGAAGGAACAAAAGAGAAATATTTTTCCATTTTCATCTGTTTGCATGGTTTATTTGATCTTGTGAATGAATCTCAAGTTTTGGCTACATCAAGTTGTAGCTTCCTTCAGGTTGGAGCCTGTAAACTAGGGGGTTGAAGCCTCCTTCTAGTTGGAGCTGGAGAATCTTGGAAATTGTAGCTTCATATGAATGTAATATTATTATTATATAAGAAAAACATTATGTTGATTTCCACATAAATTTGTTGTGCACTATGTATTTATTCTTCTTCTCTTTATTATATATTGGAATGCATTTATTTGATTGAAAAGTTAAAATTTAAAATGTGTTAAATTGGTCTTGATATTGATTCATCCCCTCTCAGTATCAACATTTCCTCTCTTCAAATTTATCCAGTTCTATCATAATTACAAAGCTCTTAGAACAATAATTCAATCTTCAATCTTGGTTGAATCATTGCATTTTGAATTCAAATAATTTGATTTACATGGAATTATAAAGATTAAAAATCATGATGAGCACAAAGGTATCATGATGTATAAAACCCTTATTAATTATGAAATTTAGGCTAATATTGGCTGCAACATCGTTTATTTTGTAAATGGCATGGCTTCATCAGGATGCCCATTATGCATATTTTTGGCATCTACATGAAAACGAAGATTCTGAAATGCTTATTAAATATAAGCCCAAAACCTAGCAATTTTTTGAGCTACTCATTCGTTTATTAATACAAATTTATTTGGTTGATATTTAGCAAGTTCTTATGATATGTGGATTGTTCATATAAAATAACTTGATCACAAAGATCAAGGTTATTCTATGAATATAAAAATAAAGTTTAAAATAGCTGTTAAGGTCAAACAAAAATGTGGAAAAAAAAAATTAAGTGTCAAGATTATATTTAAAGATATTTTTGAAATCAATTTATGTGTATATATCATTCTATATTATTAAATATAAATTTAATTTTAATTTTAAAATATATTTTAGTAGTCAAATTATTGCATATAAAAATTCCTATTTTACAAACAAGAAAATTTCATATACCAAATTAATGTTTAATTTAATCATAATTTTAAAAATAAATTATTATTATTAACAATATATCTATATCTTTATTTTATCTCAAATATAATACATATGTATATCAATCTTTATTTTCTCCCAAATATTATGAAAATGCATATCATCATAGAACAAAATAGCATGTTTATATTAAATTCCATATCAACTTTTTAAAATATACAATAACAATTAATAGAATAGTGAGAATAGAACGATGATCATTTAGCGCAATCAAATAAATACTTGAGAGTCGTGTTAGTCTCACCTCTCCATAGTATATTAAACTCCTTTATCATAAGCATGATTTGTTTTATGCTTTATAACAAGGCTTACTTTAACAAACTTATTGAAGTGTTTATCAAACTTCTTGTTTTTTCATGAAATTATTAAAAACATTAAATATATTGATCAAATTATTTGAAAAAACGTATTACAAATTTTGAATTTAATTTTTGTTCCTTAATAAAATTTATGTATTGTTAAAAGATATTAGACTTTGTATTTGTTTGTTTTGATTTGTTTTAATCTATAAAATTTATATCATATCCTCTAACATTAATATTTATGTATTGTTAAAAGATATTAGACTATAGAATTTATATCATATCCTCTAACATTAATATTTATGTATTGTTAAAAGATATTAGACTAATATTTATGTATTGTTCAAAGATATTAGACTTTGTATTTGTTTTTTTTTATTTGTTTTAATCTATAAATTGATATAAAATTCATATCATATCCTCTAACATTAATAGGTACTTTCGGTGTTTCTTGGGTAATCCAAATAAAATTGCGTTTCAACAGTATTTGTATTATTTTGTATTGTGGGTATTTTTTTACTTTTACATACTTAAATATATTTTAGTAAATGTAAGATTTTGTAATCTCATTTAATTTACTCATCATTTCACTTATTTATTGTTTGAAAAGTTTGGTTTTGGAGATGTATTGATTATTTGAAAAGTTTTGTTTTGGAGATGGAGAGAAAAATATTATATATTAACTAGGTATCTCACACATAAATGTTGTTGTTGTTGTTTTTCAAGAATAATAGGATTGCTTTTTTATTTTTTTTAAGAATAATAGGTAAAATTTATATTAAAAATGAGAGGGTTAAAATAAATCCAAGCAATTAGGACAAATATAAATTTTAGGTTGAGATCTTAAATTTAAAATACAAAATGGGACTAACTTTTATCTTGAAATGCTTGTTATTCAAAAATCCTTATTCTATCTTAGCAAGTACACTACTTTACATAATGAAGGAGCAAACATACTACTTGAAAAAACATATTAAAAACATATTTAAAAGGGGAAATATTAGTTGCTTGGCCACTTTTGGACTTCTACAACCAACATTTATGCGCACCTTTCTCCTGTGGAGCCCTAAAGTCTACTCCTTGACATCTACAGATTCAAAAGCATTGCCTTGTTCCAATTCCAGCTTAAGCATTTGCAGAGGATACTCAAAGGCTCAAGTGGATTCTACTTAGGGAGAAGGGTCTAAATGAGGGGGTATTCACCACACTGTTTGGGATACCAAGATGATACACACTGCACTCCATGAGTTGTGTAAGAGCCAAAGACCTCCAAAGATTTGTTTTGTTAGATTCCCATAAATGCATCGACCTTCTTCTGCTAATCTCTCAAATCCACTACATGCATCGTTGTGACCATTACACAGTTGTCTCTTGTTGCATTAATTCACTGAGTTTTTTGTTCAAATTATCACTACCATCAATCCCCCCTAATCCTATCATTGATGACATTGCACTAAGCTTCTCTCACATCCATCATGCAATGCTTAATCCCTTTCTTAAATTCTCCTAACTCACAAGCAACATAACACCCCTTACTACAATGGAAATTCTCTATCCTACTCCAAGATAACAAAGAAACTAGGTTGGGGATAGGGCGGATAAGGAGACAAGGGCATAGAATCAAAACCAAGGGAGGGGAGCTCCCTCTTAAGCTTGAAGTTGTTGAATGCTAAGAACCTTTGTGAAATCAAATATAAAACAACGTAAAAACATTGGCTTAGGTTGATGGATAGATGGTATGGATTGTTGGTTGTCATTGATGTCAACCATTGGAGAGTGATATTGTAGATTGATGTCAACCCTTGGAGAAAGTCTGGTAGTGAATTCTGGTAGAACAAAGGATTGGGTAATGGACCCAAGGTTGTTTCATGTATAATGGTATGAGTTTTAACATATTTCAAGGTAAGAATATTCTGTATGGATAGTAAATGTCATTCCATTTCCAGTGGTATGTGGAACGCCACATAACTCCTCACGGTTAGAGAGTTATGGCCATGAGAATTTGGAGAACCTGGGTTTGGGTAATTGACCCAAGTTTGTTTGATGGGTAATGGTATTAGTTTTGATATATTTTCAGGTACAACTATTCTATATGGATAGTACATGTCATGTCATTTCTGGTGGTATGTGGAACGCCACATAACTCCTCACGGTTTGAGAGTTATTGCCTTACGAAGTTGGAGGAACCTCATATGTTGGCTTGAATCCCCAAAAGGTCAAAGAAGTCAAAGAGATTGAAAAGAAAAAATTATTATTTAAATGATAAAGTAAAGTGACAAATTCAAGAAGGATTATTTAAATAATAAAGTGAAGTGACAAAATCAAAGAAGATTATTTAAATGATAAAGTGAGGTGACAAAGTCAAGGAGGAATATTTAAATGATAAAGTAATAGAGAACTTTCTAATTATGGAAAGTGGTTAACCCTAAAAATGAGGAAAATAGGTTAAGTGACATATAAATGGGTTAAGTGACCTAGAATATGATTCTAAGGAAGATATTTGGAGAGTATAAATAAGAGGCAAGGCTCTCTCATTTTATATCACACTTGAGAATATTGAATATCTATAGGTGACTAAGGTAACCAAAGGATATCTAAGCCAAATTTCATACGGAAGGTGAAGAAAAGAAGGTCAGAATTCAAGGAAGGATAAATTATTTTGATGATGCTCTCTAAGGTATGTTATTTACAAGTCATCTCACCATTTTCGCAATAAAAAAATTTCTAGAATTATTCAGACTGTGAAATTGATAGGCCATTGAGGAAACATATCCAAGTATCTGTGGTAAAAATTTCAACTTGTGTTTCATTGTATTTTTGGAGTTACACTTCGTGGAAAATAGGGTTTGTGGCTAGTCCTGAAACTAGTCTAAAACAGGTGTTTCGGGTAAAAACATCATAACTTCTTCATAACATATCCAAATTCAGTAAGACAAATTTTTTGGTTATAGTACATTATTTAGTATTTTGTGTAACATTTTTAGATCCATTCAACAAATATTTTGTGTGGGGCATGCTCTACAAGGTTGCTCTCTACAATAAGCCAAAATTAAGCAAGCTATGCCATTTTTTCTATAACTCCTTTTCTGAGAGGTTCCAAGTAGTGACACCTGGAGGAATTGCATAAAACACACTAAAGAACATTGTGTACTATTTTTAGATATTTATTCATTACAGGTACATAGTTATGATTATTTCAAGTTAGGGTTGTTGACTAATCCAAAACTAGTCATGTGAGACTAAAGAAAAGTTTGATGAAAATCTAAGTCTCTTGTTGTTAAATTTAAGGAAGGTTTGTAGGTATGTGATCATATACACCATGTCTATTACAGAGTTACAAATCATATTTAGATGATGAAATTGATGAGGGCATTTGGTTGAGGTACATGTCAGGTACATCGTTGAGACAAGTAATTAATGAGTTGGCACATACATGAGGTGTATCGTTGATGATGTTGGTACATCTTGATGAGTCATAGTTGATGAGTAGTTGATATATGATTGGTACATACTTGGCACATGGTTGGAGGCACTTGTTAGTATTATTTTTGACACATGGTTTATGGATGATGTAGCATACTTGTATTATTAGAAGCACATATTGATCTTGGTGATGATTATGAGTTGTTGTGTTATGTTCGGTTGATGCACATCCTTGAGAGTTGTCTTGGTGTTTGATCTTGGTGAGTATATATGATTTGGTTGATAAGATTGATTAGACAGGTTGTTTTGATAGGTTGTTTGGACAAGTTGTTGTGACAGGTTATTTGTACAAGTTTGGTGCATGGTTGATGCACTTGTTCATAGTACAGGTTGAGGCACAGGTTGGTGCATGGTTGATGCACTTGTTTATAGTATAGGTTGATTACAGGTTGTTTGGTACAGGATGGTGCATGGCTGATGCACTTTTTTATGGTACAGGTTGGTGCATGGTTGATGCACTTGTTTATGGTACAGGTTGATGTATGGTTCAGGTTATTGGTATAGGTTATTTGGTGCAGGTTGATTGGTATAGGTTTACATCAATATATCTCACAGTGATACTATGATAGTGGTTCCATCATTCTACTTATACATCAAGGTGGTTTTACGGGGAAAGGACAGGTGGTTGTAGCCACCTTCCAGTTGTATCCGGAGAACATAAGGGATTGTAGCCTCCTTCTGGTTGTAGACAGAGAATAGGGGAGTTGGAGCCTCCCGCGGTTTGTAGCCTGAGAAACTAGGGGGTTGGAGCCTCCTTCTAGTTGCAGCTGGAAAATAAAGGAAGTCGGTACTTTCAATGAATGTAATTCTTCAAGATATATAAGAAAAATCATTATGTGGTTTTCTCCCACTTTGGGTTTCCACGTAAAACATT
>ML782126.1:399261-425493 GCA_009831015.1 Picea engelmannii | reverse complement strand
ATGTTTTACGTGGAAACCCAAAGTGGGAGAAAACCACATAATGATTTTTCTTATATATCTTGAAGAATTACATTCATTGAAAGTACCGACTTCCTTTATTTTCCAGCTGCAACTAGAAGGAGGCTCCAACCCCCTAGTTTCTCAGGCTACAAACCGCGGGAGGCTCCAACTCCCCTATTCTCTGTCTACAACCAGAAGGAGGCTACAATCCCTTATGTTCTCCGGATACAACTGGAAGGTGGCTACAACCACCTGTCCTTTCCCCGTAAAACCACCTTGATGTATAAGTAGAATGATGGAACCACTATCATAGTATCACTGTGAGATATATTGATGTAAACCTATACCAATCAACCTGCACCAAATAACCTATACCAATAACCTGAACCATACATCAACCTGTACCATAAACAAGTGCATCAACCATGCACCAACCTGTACCATAAAAAAGTGCATCAGCCATGCACCATCCTGTACCAAACAACCTGTAATCAACCTATACTATAAACAAGTGCATCAACCATGCACCAACCTGTGCCTCAACCTGTACTATGAACAAGTGCATCAACCATGCACCAAACTTGTACAAATAACCTGTCACAACAACTTGTCCAAACAACCTATCAAAACAACCTGTCTAATCAATCTTATCAACCAAATCATATATACTCACCAAGATCAAACACCAAGACAACTCTCAAGGATGTGCATCAACCGAACATAACACAACAACTCATAATCATCACCAAGATCAATATGTGCTTCTAATAATACAAGTATGCTACATCATCCATAAACCATGTGTCAAAAATAATACTAACAAGTGCCTCCAACCATGTGCCAAGTATGTACCAATCATATATCAACTACTCATCAACTATGACTCATCAAGATGTACCAACATCATCAACGATACACCTCATGTATGTGCCAACTCATTAATTACTTGTCTCAACGATGTACCTGACATGTACCTCAACCAAATGCCCTCATCAATTTCATCATCTAAATATGATTTGTAACTCTGTAATAGACATGGTGTATATGATCACATACCTACAAACCTTCCTTAAATTTAACAACAAGAGACTTAGATTTTCATCAAACTTTTCTTTAGTCTCACATGACTAGTTTTGGATTAGTCAACAACCCTAACTTGAAATAATCATAACTATGTACCTGTAATGAATAAATATCTAAAAATAGTACACAATGTTCTTTAGTGTGTTTTATGCAATTCCTCCAGGTGTCACTACTTGGAACCTCTCAGAAAAGGAGTTATAGAAAAAATGGCATAGCTTGCTTAATTTTGGCTTATTGTAGAGAGCAACCTTGTAGAGCATGCCCCACACAAAATATTTGTTGAATGGATCTAAAAATGTTACACAAAATACTAAATAATGTACTATAACCAAAAAATTTGTCTTACTGAATTTGGATATGTTATGAAGAAGTTATGATGTTTTTACCCGAAACACCTGTTTTAGACTAGTTTCAGGACTAGCCACAAACCCTATTTTCCACGAAGTGTAACTCCAAAAATACAATGAAACACAAGTTGAAATTTTTACCACAGATACTTGGATATGTTTCCTCAATGGCCTATCAATTTCACAGTCTGAATAATTCTAGAAATTTTTTTATTGCGAAAATGGTGAGATGACTTGTAAATAACATACCTTAGAGAGCATCATCAAAATAATTTATCCTTCCTTGAATTCTGACCTTCTTTTCTTCACCTTCCGTATGAAATTTGGCTTAGATATCCTTTGGTTACCTTAGTCACCTATAGATATTCAATATTCTCAAGTGTGATATAAAATGAGAGAGCCTTGCCTCTTATTTATACTCTCCAAATATCTTCCTTAGAATCATATTCTAGGTCACTTAACCCATTTATATGTCACTTAACCTATTTTCCTCATTTTTAGGGTTAACCACTTTCCATAATTAGAAAGTTCTCTATTACTTTATCATTTAAATATTCCTCCTTGACTTTGTCACCTCACTTTATCATTTAAATAATCTTCTTTGATTTTGTCACTTCACTTTATTATTTAAATAATCCTTCTTGAATTTGTCACTTTACTTTATCATTTAAATAATAATTTTTTCTTTTCAATCTCTTTGACTTCTTTGACCTTTTGGGGATTCAAGCCAACATATGAGGTTCCTCCAACTTCGTAAGGCAATAACTCTCAAACCGTGAGGAGTTATGTGGCGTTCCACATACCACCAGAAATGACATGACATGTACTATCCATATAGAATAGTTGTACCTGAAAATATATCAAAACTAATACCATTACCCATCAAACAAACTTGGGTCAATTACCCAAACCCAGGTTCTCCAAATTCTCATGGCCATAACTCTCTAACCGTGAGGAGTTATGTGGCGTTCCACATACCACTGGAAATGGAATGACATTTACTATCCATACAGAATATTCTTACCTTGAAATATGTTAAAACTCATACCATTATACATGAAACAACCTTGGGTCCATTACCCAATCCTTTGTTCTACCAGAATTCACTACCAGACTTTCTCCAAGGGTTGACATCAATCTACAATATCACTCTCCAATGGTTGACATCAATGACAACCAACAATCCATACCATCTATCCATCAACCTAAGCCAATGTTTTTACGTTGTTTTATATTTGATTTCACAAAGGTTCTTAGCATTCAACAACTTCAAGCTTAAGAGGGAGCTCCCCTCCCTTGGTTTTGATTCTATGCCCTTGTCTCCTTATCCGCCCTATCCCCAACCTAGTTTCTTTGTTATCTTGGAGTAGGATAGAGAATTTCCATTGTAGTAAGGGGTGTTATGTTGCTTGTGAGTTAGGAGAATTTAAGAAAGGGATTAAGCATTGCATGATGGATGTGAGAGAAGCTTAGTGCAATGTCATCAATGATAGGATTAGGGGGGATTGATGGTAGTGATAATTTGAACAAAAAACTCAGTGAATTAATGCAACAAGAGACAACTGTGTAATGGTCACAACGATGCATGTAGTGGATTTGAGAGATTAGCAGAAGAAGGTCGATGCATTTATGGGAATCTAACAAAACAAATCTTTGGAGGTCTTTGGCTCTTACACAACTCATGGAGTGCAGTGTGTATCATCTTGGTATCCCAAACAGTGTGGTGAATACCCCCTCATTTAGACCCTTCTCCCTAAGTAGAATCCACTTGAGCCTTTGAGTATCCTCTGCAAATGCTTAAGCTGGAATTGGAACAAGGCAATGCTTTTGAATCTGTAGATGTCAAGGAGTAGACTTTAGGGCTCCACAGGAGAAAGGTGCGCATAAATGTTGGTTGTAGAAGTCCAAAAGTGGCCAAGCAACTAATATTTCCCCTTTTAAATATGTTTTTAATATGTTTTTTCAAGTAGTATGTTTGCTCCTTCATTATGTAAAGTAGTGTACTTGCTAAGATAGAATAAGGATTTTTGGATAACAAGCATTTCAAGATAAAAGTTAGTCCCATTTAGTATTTTAAATTTAAGATCTCAACCTAAAATTTATATTTGTCCTAATTGCTTGGATTTATTTTAACCCTCTCATTTTTAATATAAATTTTACCTATTATTCTTAAAAAAATAAAAAAACAATCCTATTATTCTTAAAAAACAACAACAACAACATTTATGTGTGATATACCTAGTTAATATATAATATTTCTCTCTCCATCTCCAAAACCAAACTTTTCAAATAATCAATACATCTCCAAAACCAAACTTTTCAAACAATAAATAAGTGAAATGATGAGTAAATTAAATGAGATTACAAAATCTTACATTTACTAAAATATATTTAAGTATGTAAAAGTAAAAAACTACCCACAATACAAAATAATACAAATACTGTTGAAACACAATTTTATTTGGATTACCCAAGAAACACCGAAAGTACCTATTAATGTTAGAGGATATGATATGAATTTTATATCAATTTATAGATTAAAACAAATAAAAAAAAACGAGGATATGATATAAATTCTATAGTCTAATATCTTTTAACAATACATAAATATTAATGTTAGAGGATATGATATAAATTTTATAGATTAATACATAAATATTAATGTTAGAGGATATGATATAAATTTTATAGATTAAAACAAATCAAAACAAACAAATACAAAGTCCAATATCTTTTAACAATACATAAATTTTATTAAGGAACAAAAATTAAATTCAAAATTTGTAATACGTTTTTTCAAATAATTTGATCAATATATTTAATGTTTTTAATAATTTCATTAAAAAACAAGAAGTTTGATAAACACTTCAATAAATTTGTTAAAGTAAGCTTTGTTATAAAGCATAAAACAAATCATGCTTATGATAAAGGAGTTTAATATACTATGGAGAGGTGAGACTAACACGACTCTCAAGTATTTATTTGATTGCGCTAAATGATCATCATTCTATTCTCACTATTCTATTAATTGTTATTGTATATTTTAAAAAGTTGATATGGAATTTAATATAAACATGCTATTTTGTTCTATGATGATATGCATTTTCATAATATTTGAGAGAAAATAAAGATTGATATACACATGTATTATATTTGAGATAAAATAAAGATATAGATATATTGTTAATAATAATAATTTATTTTTAAAATTATGATTAAGTTAAACATTAATTTGGTATATGAGATTTTCTTGTTTGTGAGATAAGAATTCCTATATGCAATAATTTGACTACTAAAATATACTCTAAAATTAAAATTAAATTTATATTTAATAATATAAAATGATATATACACATAAATTGATTTCAAAAATATCTTTAAATATAGTCTTGACACTTAAATTTTTTTTTCCACATTTTTGTTTGAACTTAACAACTATTTTAAACTTTATTTTTATATTCATAGAATAACCTTGATCTTTGTGATCAAGTCATTTTATATGAACAATCCACATATCATAAGAACTTGCTAAATATCAACCAAATAAATTTGTATTAATAAACGAATGAGTAGCTCAAAAAATTGCTAGGTTTTGGGCTTATATTTAATAAGCATTTAAGAATCTTCGTTTTCATGTAGATGTCAAAAATATGCATAATGGGCATCCTGCTGAAGCCATGCCATTTACAAAATAAACGATGTTGCATCCAATATTAGCCTAAATTTCATAATTACTAAGGGTTTTATACATCATGATACCTTTGTGCTCATCATGATTTTTAATCTTTATAATTCCATGTAAATCAAATTATTTGAATTCAAAATGCAATGATTCAACCAAGATTGAAGATTGAATTATTGTTCTAAGAGCTTTGTAATTATGATAGAACTGGATAAATTTGAAGAGAGGAAATGTTGATACTGAGAGGGGATGAATCAATATCAAGACCAATTTAACACATTTTAAATTTTAACTTTTCAATCAAATAAATGCATTCCAATATATAATAAAGAGAAGAAGAATAAATACATAGTGCACAACAAATTTATGTGGAAATCAACATAATGTTTTTCTTATATAATAATAATATTACATTCATATGAAGCTACAATTTCCAAGATTCTCCAGCTCCAACTAGAAGGAGGCTTCAACCCCCTAGTTTACAGGCTCCAACCTGAAGGAAGCTACAACTTGATGTAGCCAAAACTTGAGATTCATTCACAAGATCAAATAAACCATGCAAACAGATGAAAATGGAAAAATATTTCTCTTTTGTTCCTTCTCCATCATAACTATTACAATGAAAGTTCAACCCCTTATAACTACTATTTGAGATTTTTGAAAACAACTAATTTTATAAAAACAACTATTTTTTTAGAAAAATAACTATATTTAGAAAATTCTCACACAACTCTAAAACTGACCACTAACTAAGAGATAACTAGAGAGACACTATTTGTTAACTCACTTTTCTAATTAAATTCATAAAATAAGAGATAACTGATAATTGAAAAATTAAAAATTCTCGTAAAAACACTAAAACCCAAATTTGAGGCCTTATATGAGGGAATTTGGCCCTGGAAAAGTGTTGAAACGATGTTTGATCGGATAAATCCTATCGGCATGGAAATGAACTCTTCTAGATGAAACTCCCCGTAAAATTTCATTCCAAATGGATTAACGAGTCAAAAGTTATGACCCTTGGAAAATCCCCAAAAAAATTCTTGCATCATTCTCCTCTGGTTGACAAGAACGCAGCTCTTGCAAGTTATTTTCATCAAATTGTTTCCATTTAATAGGATCCAGGTTCATTAAGTCCCCCTCTTTAATCCACATACACTCTAGTGGTTCCTTTCAACTAGACCATATATTGGTTGTATTGGGCTTGCCGAGTATGAAGGGTCTTCTTATCTAAAATATGTGCAATATTTTCCTTTTTCTTGCTTGGAATGGCCTGTTGCCAATCCATATTTGCCTCAATGTCATCACCCAGATCATCCCCATGGAATATATACAAATAAAAAATGTTAAACAAAAGGGATATATCGAGGTCATCTGGTAAATCGACCTTATAAGCATTGCCATTGATTTTCTTGAGAATCTTGCAAGGATATTTTTTTTGTACTTCAATTTGTGGTAGGTTCCTCTAGGAAACCACTCATTCTGTAAATAAACCATCACCAGATCACCTTCATTGAATACCTGGTATCATCGGTGAGCATATTTTTTAATTTTGTTCTTTTCATTATTGGCGTGCATTTTTTGTCTCACCTATTGCTACAACTGTTGAATGTGTTCTGCAAATGCTTCCCCATCATCACCGATCCTATCCCCAAGTGGTAGCTTCACCAAATCTAGGACACCCATAGGATTTGTACTGTAAACAATATGAAATGGAGATTTATCTGTAGATATATTCACTGAGCTATTGTAGGAAAATTCTGCTTGAGGTAAAGCCAAATCACACTACTTGGGTTTCTCTCCAACAATGCTCCGTAACAGGTTTCCCAAAATACAATTTACCACCTCGGTTTTCCCATCTGTTTGGGGGTGATAGACACTGTTGAACTGTAATTTAGTCCCCATTTTCTTACATAAAGTCCGAAAAAAATGACCCAAGAATCGAGTATCTCTATCATATGTAATAGTTTTTGGAACCCCATGCAATCTAACAACTTCTAAAAAAAACAGTTCTGCCACACTCGATGCATCACTAGTTTTTTTGCAAGCAATGAAATGAGCCATTTTAGAGAACCTATCAACAACCACAAAAATAAAATCATTACCTCTCTATGTGTTTGGGAGTCCCAACACAAAATCCATGCTCATATCTGTCCATGGGCATGTGGGCACTGGTAATGCAATATACAACCTTGTGTTCTGTGAGTGTCCTTTAGACATTTGACAAATCCTACACCATGCCACATACCTGGTTATATATTTTTTCATCTTTGGCTAGTAATACTTATGTTCAATTAAGGCTAGCATCTCATCCTTTCCAAAATGTCCTGCCAAACCATTACTGTGAAGGTCTCTGATAATATTGTTCCTCATTGGACCAATTGGAATGTGCAATTGTTTTCCTTTGAAGAGGTAACCATCTTGCATAAAATATTCACCTTAATTAATATCCATGTTCCCAACGACTGGATTCTTCAACTGTTCCACAATATCCTGAAAATCATTACCATATGCATAAATATCCTTTAATGCAACAAACCCAATTACTTGATTTTCCATGGTTGTCAAAAGAATAGTGTGCCGACTCAAAGCATTTGCAACTTGATTCTACCATCCTGATTTGTGCTTCAAAACAAAGGCGTATTCTTGTAATAAAGAGACCCATTTTGCTTGTCTATTGTTCAATTTCTTTTGGGTGTTTACATATATTTATGCAATGTGATCGGTAAATAATACAAACTCTTTTGGCACTAGATAATTCCTCCAATGTTGCAATGCTTGCACAACTGCATAAAATTCTACATCATATGTAGAGTAGTTCTTTCTTACCTCATTCATTTTTTCACTAAAGAATGCAATTGGTCTACCTGCTTGGATAAGTACAACTCCAATGCTTATATGTGAACCATCACAATCTACCTCAAACACTTTGTCTATGATATAGAACAACCATGATAAAAGAGAATGGGGGACTAAGCTTTGCTAGGTAGGGAAAGGGATGGGGCTAAGAGGCTGGGAAAAGGGATAAGCTTGGGGGAATATCTCTATGGGAATAATATTATATTATTATTACCTAAAAAATAAGTCTGAACATAACCTATGATAACCTAAGTTCTCGTGGAAAGGGAGCGAATGTTAAGTGGAGCTCATGCAACTTTATGAAGCCAGGTGTCAATCCTGACACATGCAGTTATATTAGGAAAACACATCCTTCTGGGGGGGCAGGGGTGATTCTAGCCATTCTCCCCATGCACCCAAAGAGGCACGCATAGAACCAATACCTCCATTGTTGGCCTCTACCATCGTGAACCTTCAAAACATGCAGACATTGAGATATACCATGCATTTCCTGGAAAGATCAACGCAACTGTATTTTGTTGATCCGTGTTGTGACTTAACAGAATGCTGTTGCTGTCAACACAGTTCCTTTCCTGAGTGTGGTTTACTGCCATCTTCTATGTTGATACCTGAATTTGTTGCTGTTATCACCCATGTCCATTTGATATAAGAATTGGATTGTAGAATTAGGTTTTCAGGTCTCTGAGCAACTCTCTTCAGGTGAGAGAGGTTGTTGTGATTGAAGTGAGTTATCTTGGAGGGAGTACAACAACAACTATAGAGCTCTACGAATTCCTGCTTGGCATGTTGCTGAAGCTCTAGAAAGGAGATGGAGCAACCGATGGACTATGTAACAATGAAGGTGTATACTCATGGGGTGGGACAGGAATGTGGGGAATGAGAGTAAGTGAGCTGTGTGCGTAAGTTGGCTCCTTGGAGGAAGTCCTTCTTGTTGACTGGTGTGGCATCCCTTTGTCTCAGCCTAGCCCAAGAATCCCTTTACCTGGGTGGAGTTTAGTCCTATCTCGAGGGTGACCCACTGCTGAGAGTGATGAGCAACGTGGTCTATGGATGGGAGATTCTTGGAAGGTATGAACAGAGTTGGTGGTCTTCTATTAAAAGATAAGTACCACTTCTATGTTCATTTACATGTTGTGTATTTGTACTTGTGTTATAATTGATGAGTAATTCCTGTATAGGCTGTATGTGCAAGCTTACTGTTATTTATGCATTGATATGTGTATTATAAAGAATGTGTTGTATGTTTATGTTTATATTTATGCAGATGATAATTGTCATTTCTATGAGGTAGCATGTCCTGGCCTAGGTGGCCCGGATGTGTATGATGTTTCTGCAAGAATCTCTGTGTGGCATAGCCAAATTTTTTATGGATGGGTATGTTACAAATTGGTATCTAATTGGTTATCAGAGCTCTAGAAGATCAGAGTTGCTGGAGTAGCATGGTCCAACCTGTTGGTGGCCAAGGATGTTACAAACTGGTATCATAGTAGTTTAGTTTTGGAGTGGTGGCGTTGTCCCAGATGAGAGTGGACATGGATCGTTAAAAAATGGTATTAGAACCATGGTTTCAACGCTGAGCCTTGATGGGCCAAATAAGTGGTTATTGAAGCAAAGGCTTCAGAGAAAACTATTTTCAAAATGGAAAAAAATCATTCTCAAAGCATTCAAGATGTTAGGAGGGAACTGAGGGAACACATTGGATGTGTTCCTAAGCTCAGGAGGTATATCGGTCCAAGAAATCTAGTAGGGAAGAAAATCACAGTAATCATGGTTGATAACCAAAAGAGGGAATTTGGGTTGCAAGATCCACATGAGGAAAGGTGGACCTTTCCAAGCCCTCATATTTGGAGAAGGTGTATGAAAATTAACCTCCAAGTTATTCGTACTTCATGACTTTGGCGTAAATTCTGTGTTGTTAAGCAAAAAGGGCCAAAACCCAAAGTTCTAAAGTCCAGAAGTCTGGAATTAATCCAGACCATTCATTAAAGGAGACATGTATCAACAGATTAACTTATTCAGTAGTTCGATAGCTTGGATAAAATGCCGAAGGTAGGAAATACTCGAAGTCACGAAGCGTCGTGTATGACGTGACGAGATGATGTCACATAGGGTGACGTGAACCTACCTAGGTCTGCCATGTGTCACTTGTTTCTGTACTTTTGATAGGCCCTTAGGAACACTTGGAACCTGACACATGTCACTCGATGGAGGGGTCACGTGTCACCACTTGATTGGTGACAACTGTGCTTCATGGGCCCTAAAGGTTAAGCAGTTTGAGAGTTCGGTGTTCGGGACAAACATAGTGGGATAAGGTGAAATATCCTGAGGCCTGAAGTTTCAAAGTGACATGGCATGAGAACATCACCCAGGGTGACATGGACTTCCCTAGTCCTTCCATGTGTTAGTCAGAATGGTACCTAGATGACATTGTTGGACCAATAACAGTTCGACACATGGGGCCATGTGTCACCATCTTATATGAGAATAGGTGTACTACGTGGACCTCACAAATATTAAGCGGTTCACGAATTCAACATTCGGGAGAAATGAAGTCTGCTAGAGTGAAATATCCTGAAGCACAAAGTTACGAAGTCTCGAAGTGACATGGCCTGCTGACGTCACCTGAGATGACATGGGAACATACGATGCATGCCACGTGTCAGTGAGTTATGAACCTTTCAAATATTGATTATTATAGTTAGAAAGTGACACATGTCACCCTCCTAATTGGGCCACATGTCCTCTTCTAGTGTCCTGCCACATGGCACTCCTCTCAAAGCATGGTTAGTGGGGACCCCGATGGTTACAATAAAGAAGTTAAAACCTTGTTGAATAATTTAATTATATTGGGCCCACAATAACTTGATTTCAGATCCCAAGGTCTGGAGACTTGGTACTCCAGATGAATTGTGTAGCAGTTTCATTGATTCAAGAACTCCCAGAGGTCAGAGTTAATATTGACCATTGATCGGGAGAAGGTACATGGAAACAAATGCCACAATCTAGAGACTGGGAACTCCAAAAGGTTGGAGAGTATGGACAACCCAAAACTTTCAAATCCTGGAGTTCCATAATAAATCCCAGCCGTCAGTTGTTGAGGAGCCGTGAACCATAGATCCACCCCACTTCGAGTGTTCACCAATTAGGTGTTCGGGAGAAATAAGGCACAAAGTAGAAAGAGATTCGAAAGCCTAAATTTCCAAAGCCATGAACCTCTCAAGGCTCCAGGTAAGAACCTATCTGATAGCACCGGGTCATAGCCCGTGGTCACATGCAAATTGAGGGCTGAAAAAAAGGGGCTAGTGCCCGAAAACTGTGTTAAAGAAGGAAGAAGGACAAAGAAAATTATTCATTTTATAGAAGTCATTGGATCAGATGTTGGGTTCAATAAGTATCATGGAAACCTCGAATCAAATTGTTATTTGGGGAAGACAGTCCAAGTGACAATATTTGCACATCAAATGTGAATGCTAGGTGGACAAATCCATCTGCAATACATGATAATGCATGAACCATAAGTACATATGGAGATGCAAAGCATAGGAATAAGGAAGGTTTTCTGGAATATAAAAGAGTTTGGACCTAATATCAAGAAGGAACAGAGGAACTTGAGGACATAATGTTATGTCAAGAATACTCCACAAGAGGATCAAGGTCAAGACTAAAGAATATTACAATAAATAAGTACATAGTGGGAAGACCAAATCTATACAGATTGATATATATCAGAATGCTAGTATTTTGATAAAGAAGGACAAAATGTATGCATGGAAAAAGTGACAATATATCCAAGGATAAGTCCTACATTTTGGAGATAACACCTCCATTATTGCTATTAGAATGCGTAGTATAAGCATGACATGAAGGTCATCAAATATGGCATGAAAAAAGTTTAATATGCATTCCATGTTGAAAAATCAGATGGGTAATGTTAGTGTCCTATGATATAGTCATATGTTCTCCAGTTACCTATTTGGAAATTTGCTCTGATCATTTTGAGAATGTTTGCATGATAAGAAGCTCAGGAGTAATGGTCCGGTGGTGTATCTTGTGTTTCAAAGAGTAGTCCAAGTATATCCAAAGTTGGCAAGTGATGGTTTAAAACTCTTGAATGTAAAAGGTTAAAGAAATAGATTTAGGCAACTAAGGGTCAAAGTTTTATGTGTTGTTAGCTGTCGAAAGTTCCCAATTTCGGCAGCTAAAAAGGCAGGCACAACTCTTAGTTAGTTGCCGAAAGTTCTGTTATGAACATAAATCTCAAAGATCTCCTCAGATCAAGGAAAATTAATTCTTAAATGATCTCAAAGGAATCCAGAATGATTTTATGGTTATGACTCATCCTCAATATGATTCTTTCAAGTTCAAATCGAATTATATTTAGTTTTTATAAGTCAAAGCACAACCTATTTCTTGGGATTTTATTGTATTTTCCCTAGTTTTAGAATAGAAGACAATAGGAAAAAGGGAGTGGATTTTGAAAATCCGAGAGAGGTTTTTGTTCAGAATGAGATGAAGAACAATAACATCTCCCATAATTTACACAAGTTTCATAAATTGGGATATTCGAAGGGATCTTTGAGACCTATTTTTCAATTTTTCGGATTTTTTGATTGAGACATATTTTTTCGAGAAGGATTCTAGCGAGTTGGAGATGAATTTAAAAAAACAAAAAGAGGTTTTTGTTCAAGACATACTCTTCTACAAAAAATTCCTCCATTTTTGTAACAGATATTAATATTTGAGAGATATGATCTCATCTTTGACCCCCATGTTTCAGAAAATTTGATCCACTTTTTGTGGAAGACAGTTCTAAAATTCAGTGTAACTGTTGCTATCTTGGGGAAATTGGTTGGATTCGACCTCCTAAGCTTGAGGGGTGATATTTCCTATATATTAATGCAATTTTAATGCAAAAAGGGTTTTTCAGTTAGACGGGCAGGGAAGGATGGCATGGAAATGTCCCCATCCACTGTAGAAATGTTTCAAAAACTGTAAGTGACTGTTATGAATGAATACAAAGGAATTATATTTCCAGATTCTTGTGTTGTGTTTAAGTGGTGAAGTTTTTCCCGTGATGTAACTTGTTATTGTCCTATTTCACATGCTGTTTATTTTTGTATTGTTTATGAGAAGATCATGTGCAGGATTTGTTCTTAACACCCTGTGCTGGCTCAAAACAATATTTATGTTTTGTTCCAAGTTTGAAATGCAGAATTTGGATAAGCTCTGCTCTACATTTGAAATTAAATTCAATATATTCTTCCTTTCCCATTTTATAAGATCAAAGGATCCATTGACATGATTACCCTACCTAGTTACATTTTGTCTCAGTTATTCATTCATCTATCTTTGTCTCAGTTATTCATTCATCTATCATTTTAATCTCTTAACTCCATTTTGCCCAATGTCCCTCTTTTGTTGTCTCAACAAAAAAATATAAAAACAAATCCTATTTTGCATAGCTAGCATAAGACCCATACTCAAACAAATATAAATCTGACAGAGAGATCCCTCTCCAAGTCTTGGAGGGCTAGATCCATGACTCGAAGCGGTTTGTGGTTACCACTGCCGATTTCCTCCTTAGCCTGGGAAATTATAGGGTGATAACATAATCGCGATCATAATGGGGAACAAAATTTGAAGGTTCTCCATAAAAGTATATTAGGTTTAGATTTGAATTCTAATGGTGAAAAGAAGCCAAACACAGGAAGGCTGTACCATTCACTTGGCGACTCCATTGTTCAAGATCCCGAGCTTCAAAGTTCAGAGTGACTTCACTAGTAAAAGAACCCAAAATTGTAGAGAACCTATGGTGACTCCATTTTATTATTGATTGTTTTCAAAATGAATTCAAGAATACAATGAAGATATGCTCCTATGGACATGTCAAATATTCCAGGTTTTCCAAATCCCATGCCCAACATCGATTGGTTAAAATATCTTCTAGTGTTTAAAGATAAAAAAGGAGATGATGCTGTTATACATTTATTCAGGTTTCATATGCACATCCGTAAACTTAAAATCAAATTTCCTGAAGATTGTCTTATGAAAATGTTTGTGACAAGTTTGGAGAAAAAGGCTATATCTTGGTATGAAAATTTACCAACTGTCAGTATATGTTCTTTAAAGCATTTTCATACTGCATTTTATGACAAATACAAAGAAGATTATCCATCTTTGTTGCTGGTTCAAGATTGCTGTCATAATTTTGAAAGTTTTATTCAATATATGGAAGATTACTATGATGATGATCAGTTCATGGATGATGAAATACTAGAGGCTTGAGAAGAAAATCCTTTTCAAAAAGTAGAAGCCTTGCTTGAATTTTATCCCCCTCATGAAGAAACAAATGATGTATGTTGTCCAGATGTTCATGAAGTTTCTCCATGGGAAACAATTCTTGCAGTAGTACAACAAACTAATCAGCCAAACGTTAAGGAAAAAATTCTGATTCATGAACTTGATCAAGTAGAGGATAGCAATGAAAATCAACAACAGTCTAGTGATCCAGAAAAAGAGGCAACAAAGATTAATTTTCTTGATCCCCAAGAACATGTTCAACAAGCAGTATTTCCTTCAAAGATTAAAGACCAATCATATTTGCATAATGAAGACCATCTCTCAAATTCTCATTCATGTTGTATCTTACCTCAATTTACATCCCTTGAAGAAAATCATAAAAGTTCTCAATCATTAATTTCTTCCTTGGATGTTAATGAAGTAAAACAACATATTGTTATAATTCATGTTCCTTTACCCAAAATTAATGAGATTTCACAGCTCCCTTGCAAGTTTTTGTGTAACAAAGAGAATGATAAGGAGCACTTATAGCACTTGACTATAGTTGATAATGAGGAAAAACAATTTTCTCCCTTTCTGTTTGAAGAGAATCAGTTCAACACATAAGCAAGGAAACAATTTGGAATGAGGTTTGTTTTCCTGTTACAAATCATCCAGAAGAGATCATGTTGCATGTTTACCATGATCCTTTGGTCAATATATGGTAGTCATCGGTGAAGGAAGAATTTACTAGGTTCATCAATAGAGCTATTGAATACAATGGAAAAGTTAAGTTGCCATGTTTTAAATTTATTTTTCTACCTAGAGAGGTGGAATGCAAACTTCAGTTAAGTATCCATTTGCTTGACTGGTTGCATTGGAAGTTTGTTATTACTTGATATGGTAGTCATTTTATCAAATTAGAATAGGTATATGAGTGCAAATAAGCTCAATACTCTGAGCATTTTTTAGTTTCAGTTTCGGATTTCAGTTTCAAGATTTTCAGTCACAGAGGTTTCATGATTGAGCAAGATGTAGGTTTTGGGATCAACCCAATGAATAAAGAACCGGTCTACATGTTCAGAGATCTGCGATTCTTGAAACCTCCTAAGGAGTTTCCATCCCCAATTGGAGCCTATGTTAGGGTCCTATGATATAGTCATTTGTTCTCCAGTTACCTATTTGGAAATTTGCTCTGATCATTTTGAGAATGTCTGCATGATAAGAAGCTTAGGAGTAATGGTACAGTGGTGTATCTTGTGTTTCAAAGAGGTGTCCAGGTATATCCAAAGTTGGAAAGTGATGGTTTAAACATCTTGAATGTAAAAGGTTAAAGAAATATCTTTTGGTAACTAAGTGTCAAATTTTTATGTGTTGTTAGCTACCGAAAGTTCCTAGTTTCGACAACTAAAAAGGCAGGCACAACTCTCAGTTAGCCGCCGAAAGTTCTGTTATGAATAGAAATCTCAAATATCTCCTCAAATCAAGGAAAATGTATTCTTCAATGATCTCAAAGGCATCTAGAATGATTTTATGGTTATGAATTGTCCTCAATATGCTACTGTCAAGTTCAAATCAAATTATATTTAGTTTTTATAAGTCAAAGCATAACCTATTTCTTGGGATTTTGTTGTATTTTCCCTAGTTTTAGAATAGAAGACAACAGGAAAAATGGAGTGGATTTTGAAAATCAGAGAGAAATTTGTTTTCTTCACGAGATGAAGAACAATAACCTCTCCCATAATTTACACACGTGTCAGCAATTGGGAGATGCAAAGGGATCTTTGAGACCTATTTTTCAGTTTTCCGGATTTTTTGATTGAGACATATTTTTTCGAGAAGGATTCCAGCGATTTGGAGATGAGTTTGAAAAAAGAAGAAGAGGTTTTTGTTCAATACAGACTCTTCTACAAAAAACTCCTCTAGGTTTTTAAAAACTATTAATATTTGAGAGATATGATCTCATATTTGACCCCCATTTTTCAAAAAATTTGATCCACTTTTTATAGAAGACAGTTCTAAAATTTAGTGTAACTATTTCTATCTTGGGGAAATTGGTTGGATTCGACCTCCTAAGATTGAGGGGTGATCTTCCCTATATATTAATGTAATTTTAATGCAAAAAGGGTTGTTCAGTTAGACAGGCAGGGAAGGATGGCATGGAAATGTCCCCATCCACTGTAGAAATGTTTCAAAAACTGTAAGTGACTATTATGAATGAATACAAAGGAATTATATTTCCATATTCTTGTGTCATGTTTAAGTGGTGAAGTTTTTCCCTTGATGTAACTTGTTATTGTCCTGTTTCACATGCTGTTTATGTAATATACCAGATATAAAAAGTATGCTGAACATAAATACAATGCTAGAAATGGCAGAATAACAGTGATATAACAAACATAATCTCCATAATAACACATAAATGATATAAGAACAACAACAAAAATAATACTTTGATTCAAAAAGCAATGTTCACGGGCTTCTTCGAGGGGGCAACCTCCAGTCGAGAAACACTCTGTTACAATAATCTCCAAGCTAGGGTTTTTATACCCTCGACCCTTATTTATACTAAATATGTCTATCAAGAGAAGCATCTAGAGGAAGATCCTTCTAGAAGCAGAAGCTTCTATTAGGTCTTCTTACATCTGCCTTATTCTATTTTATTGAAAGGTCTTATTAATATTGAACTTTATTACATCCAAATATATTGCTCTACCTATGTGCGGGTTAGGACCATAATATGTCCGCCCCCTTAAAAACAACCTTGTCCTCAAGGATTGAGATGTGGAAATTGCTGCAGAATGGTAGTTGGTTCCCAAGTGGCATCTGTTGGAGTTGTATCTTTCCACTGGAATAACACTTCCTTGATGGTTCTCTGATGCAGGCGATGCTCACGCTAGTCCAAAACTGCTTTTGGCTGTAGCCAAATGGATCCTTCTTCAGCTAACTTGGGAAGGTTGTTTTGAATTTGGCACCTAGTTCCAATCACCTTCTTTAAGCATGAAACATGAAAAACTGGATGTAGCTTCGAATGAATGGGCAGAGCTAACTGATAGGCGACTTGTAACACACTCTTGAGAACTGTATAAGGACCATAAAATTTGGTCACTATCTTCTGACAATGCTCAACCTCGAGGGATGTTTGCTTGAATGGTTGCAGTCACAGAAACACCTGATCCCCTTCTGCAAATTGACATTCAAAGCAACCTTGATTTGCTTGTTGCTTCATGCGATTCTGTGCCATGACCAAGTTCTCTTTGAGGGTACAGAGAATATCCTCTTGAACTGTAAGTGTTTGGTCAACCGCCTGGACCTTCGAGGTACCCGGTAAGTATGAGAGAACTGAAGGTGGCTTCTGTCCATATACCACTTCAAAAGGAGTCATGCGTGTAGCTGTATGGTAGGAAGTGTTCTACCACCATTCAACTAAGGGTAACCATTGAGCCCACTGATTTTGCTTTTCAGAGGAAAAACACCTCAGATATGTTTCCAAACACTTGTTGACAACTTCCGTTTGACCATCAGTCTGGGGATGATAAGCTGTGCTGAGATGCAATTGGGTGCCTTGTAGCTTGAACAATTCTTGCCAAAAATTTCTTGTGAAAGTTGGGTCACAATAAAAAACAATAGAATGTGACATGCCATGAAGCTTGAAGACCTGTTCCATGAAAATTTGAGTCACCATGGATGCAGTAAATGGGTGTTGAAGAGCGCAAAAATGAGCATACTTGGAAAGGTGATCCACAACCACCATTATGACTGATTTATTTCTTGATTTGGGTAAGCTGGTAATAAAGTCCATAGAGATATCCTTCCAAATAGCAGGTGGAATCGGAAGCGGTTGTAGTGTGCTCATAGGTCTGACTGTTTCTCCCTTGTTGTGTTGACACACATCACATTCAATGACAAAATTACGGATGTCCTGTTTCATACCATCCCAGAAAAAAGAACGTTTGACCCTGTCATAGGTTTTGGTGAACCCGGAGTGCCCTGCTGTGGGTGTAGGATGAAGCTCAGAAAGTACTGTGGATTTAATATTTGATTGATTACTTAAATACAAACGGATTTTGTATCGAAGCTCATCCTGGAGCCAAGAGTACCCTGGGGGAGCTGGAGCATTAGTCTGCAATTTCTGGATCAGATGCGAACTTTTGGGATCTTGTAGCCATTCCTGGCGAACAACTTGGAGCCAATATGGTACAATGAAGGAAAGAGAAAAAAGGGATCTGGTGCATAGACCTCTGATCCTCAGGTCGATATCTGCATAGGATCATTCATATTTGAATCTGTAGAACCGAAATAGTTCTTTAGGTCTCTCACTAGAACCCCACGAATCCGATCCACAGGTCCTTCCACGAAAATTCCTCCTGCGCAAACATGCACCAAGTGTGAGTCTTCACCCCACGCGACCATGACATTGTGGCTGTACTGGGATTTCAGTAATTGGGAGTTCACAATGAAACAACCCAAACCACTGCCTCCTCTACTTTTCAAACCCTGAAATGCCGAAAAGACGAAAAGGGGTGCTATTCCTCTGACTGCTTTTGGGCTTTCACGATTTCGCGAGTCAGGACTCCATGTCTCCCGACTACTGGCCTATTGAACACTCGGGTCCCGAAATGCCAAAAAGACTTAACGAAAAAGTTTTACCGGATTTCACGATTTGGGAAATTGCGATGCAAGCGTTCCCCCCCTATTCTCTGTCTTTTGAATCCCCGGTGTCCGAAACCCCAAATTCCCGAAATGGGAATTCACATATGAGATCCAACGACTCTTTATGAGTTGGATCAAACGGTCCAGATCCTTTCAGAGTTCCGTGAACCAGGAGTTCATGATGCAATGATTTCCCTAATCACTTGCTGCTCCAAACCCCATATTCCAAAATGCCGAAATGCTGAAATGGCTGCTTCCTCCGGGACCACACCCTGCTCCAAGAACACGTCACATTTTGTGACTTTGGGGTTTTCAACCCAAAGTGCCCCAACTCCTTCTCATCGAAATTTCTGAAATGCCGAATTTCATAATGCCAAAATATCGAAATGTGAAAAGGCACTCAGCCTTAACCTTTCTCACAGATCTGTGAGATCCGACGATCCACAGGATTTTCGGCACCTCTCCACGAAGTGTTCCTGATGTCTATTTCATCTCTTCTCCTACACGACCTACCAGAGGTTAAACTCCATGTGCCTTCCTCTAGATCCGATGTCTATCGGTCCCTTTCACTAGATCTGACAACCCAGATCTATTTCTCTTCCTTGTGCACTTTCCTGTGTGTGTCTGGACGTAGACTCGACGGTCCATATCTTGTCTCTCCAACTGATCTAACAGTAGCTATTCTCCCTCCTGAGCTTGAGAACTTCCTCCCTCCCCTTGGGAGATTTTGTGAAGTTTCAAAGACCTCGACCCTTTCTTCCTCTATGAGCTCGATCTGACTTCGATGAACTCACCTGCATTCTAAGAACGTTGTCCCTCCTGAGCTCCTCAAACTCTCAACCCTCCAAAGGGTTTCCTTGGCCTCTGCGACTCCTTGCAGGGTCCTTGCACACAACTGTTCTATCTCTTTTGGGCTTATCTGTGACTCTAACCTCAAAGTGTCTCTGTCTCTTTCTCTCCTTGAAGGGATGTAAGTGCCCTCTGGAAACTTCCTGCTCAATCACGCTTTGCTGAGCCTTCAGTGTGTTCAGTAACCTTGTGAATGTCTCCTCTTGTGACACTTCTCTTATCTCAGAACTCAGAATAGAGTTCTTCTGTGCACTCTATGCACTTACTCAATGCCCTCCTGGCAGAGTTTCCACAGAACCTTCAGTGATTCTGTTATCTTTGTGTCTTCCTCTGCACAGTATTACCTCCAAGGTATTCTACAACCTTGAGGCTTCCTCCTTGAGTCAATGACTTTAGCTGGTGTGCCCTCTTAGCACGTCTTTTTCTAAAATTCCATAGAATTCAGAAGTGCACTCCTTGCACTAGCTTACAAAACCCGCAGTATTCTGTCATGAAACCTCTTGCATGAAGCCACAAAGAAACCAAACCTGAAATCAAAGAAATCAACATAAAAATACTCCTGTCTGTAGCTTGCAAATGTAAACAACACATATATCCACAACATATCATCAACACATAAAGACATTCATCAACATACACATAATAACATGGAGGAAAAACTAATTTGTTTGTATTAATCTGAAATGACTCTTTAGAATGTGTTCGAGTTCAGACTGCCACAAAGTCTTGGCTCTCCTCTCCTATCTCTATTCTCTCCTCTTCCTAACTCTCTTATCTCCTCTGCTTACTAACTTCTCTTACTGAAAACAAAAGAAGATCTTTTTACAAAAGGGGGCTCCTTGAGCGCTTCCCTCCATCCTCACCAACTCTCATTAATTTTACATTCAATTTCATTGAATGGCTGTCTAGTCCGAATCAGATCTAGATCTCAGCCTTACAACCAATTAAGGCACCCTTTATCTAAATACTATGTACATGCATGGATTTTGGCTCTACCAACCTTACAACATTTAATACAATTTCAAAATTTGAAATTTGAAAGTGAGAGGGCTGCGCCTCTCCTCTCCATTGAATGTGCACTTGATGTGTTAGCCAGCTGGTGCGTAGCTGGCTTGGAGCGATGCTCCTGCATCATAATCCTCTACTACAAAAATCATGAGCTCCTTCTCATAAGATTCCCAACACCACTTTTGAAATCCACCTAGATCCCAAACATTTCTTTGGAGCTGTCCATCTGTTCCACTGCTTCGCTACTACTACTGCTGCTGTTGCCCTGCTGTTATGGCAAGTTCTCCTCTACTCAACTACTCCTCACTAGAAGTTTCTACTGCTGACCTTGACATCATCCTTCTAATATCCTCAATATCCTCATCCAGCTGCTCCCATGGCTGGCTCTTCTTTTGGAGCCTTCTCCACTGCACTTCTTTCCTGCAAACAGGTAGATCAACTAGATCTCCCATGTCATCTTCTTCCTCTGTGGTCTCAACTTGCCACTCTGATGCAAAATTCAGCCCTGGAGTCTTATCTTCTTGACTGACCTACTGTTCAATCACCTTCTTTGATAGACTTACTTCTGCCATTTCTCCTTGTGTTGGTTGAATTCCATCTTCCTCCAGCTACTCCTCAGACTAGAATTTTGCTTCATCTTCTACTGCATGCCTTGGCATTGCAATCACCATCAACTATTCAGCTTCCTAGATGAAATTTCTGAGCGATTCCTCAGAATGCTCCTTTGCTAACATCTACATGAATGTCTGCTCATGGCATTCATCTATTGGTTTTGGATTGTTCATCCAATCCTCTAACATTTCTAACTCCTTCTCCCATGGAGTGAGCATCTTAACTGTGTGCTCCCCTTCTATTCCTTGGGAAACTTCTGACATCTTCTCCATCTCCTTGACAGTCACAGATGACTATCCTTCTGCTATTTCTGCATTGAAAACACACACGCTGGCCTCAACTGGGCTATATGGCAGGAATAGATTTATCCCTCCAATCATCAGAATGCTCTTCTGATCTTCCTTATAGATGGGGGAATTTTTTAACTTGTCATCATCTTCATTCACATGGTCTGCAAAACCACATGAATATTCACTTCTCAGCACTCCTTGCTGACCTGAACTTAGTCCTGAGTCCCTGAGACTTTCAAACAGTCTCACTTCTTTTCCCCTACCCTCCTGGCAATTTGGGAATTTTCTGCTGCCCACCTGGCAGTCTATGAGATCTGCTGATCCCATCTCAGTGCCCTCCTGGCAATTTGAACTTTTAGCACCGCCCTCCTGACAGTATATGAGACCTTCACTTGATATTTCTCTATTTTCCACCTAGCAATTTGAAATTCCATCTCTGCCCACTTGGTATTCTATGAGATCTCTGCTCGATCTCTCCTCTTCATCATCACTGAGATTTCTCCCAGTTTCTGGTTCACACACATGAACCATCTCTTTTGTGGGCCTGAGGATTTTCACATACCTTAGCCAACTCCTCAACAACCTTTGCTATATTCTGGCCAAGAATTTCTTGACTGGCCACTTTTCTTTCCTCCTCAGAGGCCATTCATACACCCAATGTGTCTTTGCATTCTGCTGCACCCGTAGTGCAAGCTCCTCCATCCTCACCCTTATCTCAGCGAGTTTTAGATCCATCTCTGGATTTCTCTTCTGCTTGTGGTCTTCCCTGTGACCATGCCCATGACCTTCAGTAGCCATCTTGTTGTTCCTGTCTGCCCTCCTGGAAAACTTGTTGCTGTCACTCTACAACCATGAGTGCTTCTAGTATCTCCTACAATCGACCTGACTGTCTATTTACTGCTGCACACCTTACAACAATCACCATAGAACTTCAACACTCTTTCTTCTTCTTCTTCTGCTATATCCTTCACCTGAAGTCTACATATGAAAATATCAGCTCAGATACCACACTGGTGACGCAGACCCCCGACCCTTGGGTCGAGATCCGCACAGGATCATTCTTCTTTGAATCCGCAGAACCGAAATAGTTCTTTAGGGCTCTCAATAGAACCCCACGAATCCGATCCACATGTCCTTCCACGAAAACCTCTCTTGCGCAAAAATGCACCAGGTGCGACTCTTCACCCCACGCGACCAAGACGTTGTGGCTGTACCAGGATTTTGGTAACCAGGAGTTCATGATGCAATGACCCAAACCATTTCCTCCTCTACTTTCCAAACCTCGAAATGATGAAAAGATGAAAAGGGGTGCTATTCCTCCGACTGCTTTCGGGCTTTCACGATTTCGTGAGTCGGGACTCCACGTTTCCCAACTCCTGGCCTCTCGAACACCCGGGTCCCAAAATGCCGAAAAGGCTTAACAACAAAGTGCTACCAACTTTCGCGATTTTGGAAACTGCAATGCAAGCATTCCCCCCCTGTTTTCTATCTTTCGAATCCCCGAATTCCCGAAATGGGAATTCACATATGAGATCCAACGACTCTCGATGAGTTTGATCAAACAGTCCAGATCCTTTCGGAGTTCCGTGAACCAGGAGTTCACGATGCAACAATTTCCTAAATCACTTGCTGCTCCAAACCCCGAACTCCAAAATGCCGAAATGGCCGCTTCCTCCGGGACCACACCCTGCTCCAAGAACACATCGCGTTTCATGACTTCGAGGTTTTCAACCTAGAGTGCCTTGACTCCTTGTCATCAGAATTGCCGAAATTCCAAATTCTAAAATGTCAAAATACCAAAATGTGAAAAGGCACTCAGCCTTAACCTTTCTCACAGATCTGTGAGATCCAACAATCCATGGTATTTTCGGCACCTCTCCATGAAGTGTTCCCATCGTCCATTTCAGCTCTTCTCCTGCACGACCTCCCAGAGGTTAAACTCCATGTGCCTTCCTCTGGATCTGATGTTTATCGATCCCTTTCACTAGATCTGACGACCCAGATCTATTTCTCTTCCTTGTGTGCTTTCCTGTGTGCATCTGGACATAGACTTGATGGTCTAGATCTCGTCTCTCTAGCTGATCTAATAGCAACTATGCTCCCTCCTGATCTTGAGAAATTCCTCCCTCCCCTCGGGAGATTTTGTGAAGTTTCAAAGACCTCGACCCTTTCTTCCTCTACAAGCTTGATCTGACTTCGATGAACTTGCCTGCATTCTAAGAAAACTTTCCCTCCTGAGCTCCTCAAACTCTGAACCCTCCAAAGGGTTTCCTTGGCCTCTGCGACTCCTTGCAGGGTCCTTGCACACAACTGTGCTATATCTTTTGGGATTATCTGTGACTTTGACCTCAAAGTGTCTCTATCTCTTTCTCTCCTTGAAGGGATGTAAGTTCCCTCTGGAAGCTTCTTGCTCAAGCACGCTTTGCTGAGCCTTCAGGGTGTTCAGTAACCCTGTGAGTGTCTTCTCCTGTGACACTTCTCTTATCTCAGAACTTAGAATAGAGTTCTTCTGTGCACTCTATGCACTTACTCAATTCCCTCCTGGAAGAGTTTCCATAGAACCTTCAATGATTCTGTTATCTCTGTGCCTTCCTCTGCACAGTCTTACCTCCAAGGTATTCAACAACCTTGAGGCTTCCTCCTTGATTCAATGACTTCAACTGGTGCACCCTCCTAGCACGTCTTTGTCTGAATTTCCACAGAATTCAGAAGTGCACTCCTTGCACTGGCTTATAGGACTTGGAGTTAGAAGCCACAAAGAACCCAAACCTGAAATCAAAGAACTCAACAGACAACTACTCCTGTCTGTATCCTGAAAATGTAAACAACACATACATCCACAACATATCATCAACACATAAAGACATTCATCAACATACAGAGAATAACATGCAGGAAAAACTGCTCTGTTTGTATTAATCTAAAATGCCTCTTTACAATGTGTTCGAGCTCGATCTATCATAGAGTCTCGGCTCTCCTCTCCTATCTCTATTCTCTCCTCTTCCTAACTCTCTTCTCTCCTATGCTCACTAACTTCTCTTATTGAAAACAAAAGAAGATCTTTTTACAAAAGGGGGCTCCTCGAGCGCTTCCCTCCATCCTCACCAACTCTCATTAATTTTACATTCAATTTCATTGAATGGTTGTCTAGTCCGAATTGAATCTAGATCTCAGCCTTACAACCAATTAAGGTGTTATCACTGAAATTTCGTCAGCACGTGGTTACAAGAACTCAGCATCATCAAACAGTGATGAAGTCATTCATGGACTTGAATTAATCTCACAGCATTCAAAAAGGGCAAAAAACTATACAAAGTAGTGAAAAATTGAAGAGAGCTTTACAGAAGTTGGGCGCGTGTGCACATGCGTGGAACAGGAACGTAGCATGCACGCATACGCGCACGATGTGCGACTGTTGGTGCAAAAAGCCATGCACCTGCTAAACGATGCATTTATTGAAGTGGTCAGCCTCCCAACCACTTAGGGATCAACTCCCAAGCCGATTTGACCCTCAAATCTAAGATGAATCCGAATGGTAGGCTAGTCAAAGACCTAATAATGCCCTAAATGGCCTCTTTTCACACTACAAAGCAGTTACACAAAATCCCAAAGAAATGCTATAAAAATCCATGAATGCACCTCATTTTATCAAGGAATTTCAAGTAGTGTTATGCTGCCTATATTGTTTTAAGGACTCAATCCTTGACAAGAGCACTTTGGCACCATTTCATTGAGCAATCCACCTCTCCATTGAGTGGATTTGCAAGGAGTTCTTTCATCACCATTTTCATTTTTCTTGTTGTAAGGAGAGCAAGCTTGTGAGGGTCCAAGAGCCTTCCCTTGGAGGAAGAAGGGACTCATAGTCCCCTTTCTTCTTGGTGCTTTGATTTCATCAATAGATCAGCCTAAAAACTGGTAACATGGGTCTTTTTGTGTTTGTTATCTCTATGTCCTTATGCTTATGATTTTCTTTTGTATTAGTTTAATTCTTGCTTATAGTTTTGTTTTTCTTTCTCTAACTCTTTCCTCTACAGCTGTCCTGCCTAGCAGACCCAACTAGGCTTGCAAGCGCCTCTTATTTGCTCACCAAGGTGACGAAAAGGGTGCAACAGATTGGCGACTCCGCTGGGGAAAGGTATCAAATTCCTACCTCATTTGGGTTTATTTTTCTCTTCTTTTAGTTTGATTAACTTGCAGGTGCACAAACCTGCCTAGGCCGACCTGTCAACCATTCAATTCAAAGGAGAATTGAGAGAAATCCATTCGGATTTTTATTTCTCGGACGTTTGTCACAGGTGCACGGGTATTCCACCCCACAGATGTGCATCGTGCACACATGCACTTAACTGACAACCATTCTCTGTGCGCATGCGCTTTCAGACCTATCCCTATTCGCGCGCCTGCGCTCTGTGTGCCTCTGTCTGCACTAGAGGCCGCACATTTAAGAAAAATTTCACATTGTAAGTTGTTGGGATGTGGGGAAGGCCATTTTCCTTCTTAAAAATGATGTTAAGCATGCTCTAAACACTGCACTACACTTAGTCCCCTCATCATATAAAGGGGTTAGTCA
>ML782126.1:354257-383786 GCA_009831015.1 Picea engelmannii | reverse complement strand
TCATAGTCCCCTTTCTTCTTGGTGCTTTGATTTCATCAATAGATCAGCCTAAAAACATTGGTGACATGGGTCTTTTTGTGTTTGTTATCTCTATGTCCTTATGCTTATGATTTTCTTTTGTATTAGTTTAATTCTTGCTTATATTTTTGTTTTTCTTTCTCTAACTCTTTCCTCTATAGCTGTCCTGCCTAGCAGACCCAACTAGGCTTGCAAGCACCTCTTATTTGCTCACCAAGGTGACGAAAAGGGTGCAACATAAGGCACCCTTTATCTAAAGCCTACGTACATGCATAGCTTTGGGCTCTACCAACCTTACAACATTTAATACAATTTCAAAATTCAAAATTTGAAAGTGAGAGGGATGCGCCTCTCCTCTCCATTGAATGTGTGCTTGATGTGCTGGCTAGCTGGCGTGTAGCTGACTTGGAGCGATGCTCCTGCATCAGGACCCTTCTTCATATTTTCGAGACAGTGCATCCGCCACCACATTGTCTTTTCCTTTCTTGTAAATGATATCATAATCATATCCAAAGAGTTTAGTCACCCATTTTGGTTGCTCCAGGGAGGAAATGCGTTGTTCCAGAAAGTACTTGAGGCTTTGATGGTCTGTCTTAATTTGGAAACGTTGCCCCAAGAGATAAGGGTGCCACAGATCAACGACATGCAAAATAGCCAACATTTCCTTTTCATAGATGGGTTTTCCTAGATTCCTTTCAGATAGTTGCTTGCTGGTGAAGGTCAAAGGTCAACCCTCTTGCATAAGGACAACACCGATTCCTTTCCCTGAGGCATCACATTCCAACACAAAGGTCTTTGTGAAATCAGGAAGGGACAAAACCAGAGTGGTGCACATGGCCATCTTCAATATTTGGAAAGCTTAAGCAGTGGCTGGAGTCCAAGTGAAAGAGTTATTTTTGAGGAGAGCAGTGAGAGGTGCTGCAATATTTCCATAATTCTTAACAAACTTGCGATGATACCCTGTTAAGCCTAGAAATCCACACAAACTTTTGAGAGTCTTTCGGTGCGGCCAATCTTGCTGCATAGCTTCAATATTTTTTGGATCCACCCTGATGCCATCCTTTCCAACCAGATGACCCAAGTATTCTACTTCTGAGGGACCAAAATCATATTTAGACTGTTTTAGGAAAAGTTGGTGCTGAGAGAGTAGATGGAGAACTCAATCCACATGAGTAATATGGTCTATCTAGGTTTTTATATAGATGAGGATATCATCAAAGAAAACTAAGACAAAATGACAGAGAAAAGGATGGAAGACATGATTCATGAGGCTTTGGAAGGTGGAGGGGGCATTACACAAGCCAAAGGGCATGACCAAAAACTCATAGTGTCCCTCATGAGTTCAAAAGGCTGTCTTGGGAATGCCTGCCTCTTTCATACATATCTGGTGATAGCCCAAGCGGAGATCAAGTTTAGTAAAGAATTGGGTGCCACTCGATTCATTCAAGAGGTCATCAATGGCAGGAATGGGAAATTTGTTTTTAATGGTCAGTCTGTAGAGGGCATAGAAGTTATGACACATTCTCCAAGAACCTTCTTTCTTCAGGACCATGACTACAGAAGAAGAGTAAGGGCTCGTACTAGGGAAAATAATGCCTGCATTAAGGAGTTCCTGGACCATTTTCTCAATTTCATTTTTTTGTGAAAAAGGGGTGGTGATACAGGCATATATTGGGAGGAAGGCTTCCAGGTATAAGGGGAATGGAATGATCATGAACACCATGGGAATGAGGGATTCCTTGGGGAGTGGACAATACCATTTGATGTTTAGAAAGGAGGGATTGGAGGTCTTGCGGCACCGGGGCTGTCTCTGTTGCTTGTATGGCATGGAGTTGGGCAATGACACCAGAATGACCTTTTTGGAGCATATTTTCCATGTGATGGGAACTAATGACCTCAGGTGAACCAACAATGATGCCTTGGAATTTATATTGGTGGCCTTCCTGGTTGAATTACATGGTTAATTCCTTAAAATCCATGAGAATGGGACCCAAAGTCCTTATCCAGTCTACACCCATCACAATGTCACAACCGCCCATGTCGATAGCAAACATATAGGATTTTAGGTGGTAGTCACCGATTTGGAGACACACATTTTCATAGCGCCCTCATGATTTGGAAATTGTTGATGACATAGATGTAGCAATGAGTTTCTTGGGCAATGCAGCGATGAATAAAATTATGGGTGCTTCCACTATCAACCAGAATGATGACCTTATGATGCTTGTTGTAACCGATTAACTTGAGGATTTGGGGGGTGGAGAAGCCAGTGAAAGCATTGAGGGAAATGATCGGTTCCACTTCGGGAGGGCCTAAGGGAGGGGTTATGTCAGTGATTTTAGGTGACTCAGGCACAAGAGGAGTTTCAACATCCTCTTCCTAAATATCCTCAGAGATGGCCATAAAAAGATTCTGTTCCTTACACTTGTGGCCTGGGAAATATTTGTCATCACAATTATAACAAAGGCCTTTGAGTTGGCGTTCAACCATTTTAGCCCTGGTCAATTTTTGGATCTTTAATGGGGCAGAGGGAGGAGTGGGATTTACGGGTTTAGGGCGAGGGATAAAGGATGGTTTACGATTTTGAGAGGATACAACCTATTGTGATTCTTTATCTTTTTTAGTAGCCTCCACCCAACTCAAAGGTCGAGCCATGAGGACATGGGCCCGAATCTCATCCTTGAGGCCACTGATAAAACACTCTTGAAAGAAAGCATCAATCATGCCCTCTGTTCGAAAAGCTAGGCACTCAAAGGTAGTTATGAATTCTTCTACTGTTCCTGATTGTTTCAAATTTGTCAAACTGCCCAAATGGTTGGTGTCAGTGTCAAAGTGTTCATAAAGCTTAGTCACAAATTGGGTCTAAGAAATATACCCTTGATGGGAAGTTTTTCTCTATTACCACCATTGCCAATGTTCTTGATCTAGATGGAGAACACCATACCAGAGTTTGGCCAAGTCATCTATAATGCCGTATAAAGAGAAATAATGTTCCATTTGGGTGAACCAATCAGTGGGATCTGAGCCATCAAATTTGGTCACATCCACCCACAGAAGGTGTAGGTCACGTTGAAAGTGATGGTGCTTAAAGGTATGGGAATGGGAGGAATGTTCACCTTCAGTCTTTGGAGGTGCATCAAAGAAAGGGTCATCTGTAGGGATCTTCAGTTTGGTGCAGAGTGATGCAAAGATAGATTCAAGCTGGGTGGTTAGCTCTTGTTTGACTTCCTCCATTGAGGACTGCATGGTTGTATTGATGGATGTATCGATGGAGGTAACAATGGCACTGAGTTGTTTCACCTCTTTTTAGGTCTCGAGGAAACCAGATTGCAAGGTGTTGAAGCAATCTTCCAGGTCTTGGCTACAGGTATGGACCATGAGGATGGGTGAACTGAAAAGGGGCGGGTGGGGTCAATTTTTTTTTTTTTTTTTATGAAAAATGATATGGATGAATGTGATAAGGGCGAAGAGACGAATCCAATGGAATAGGTCTCAAATAATGGTGAAAAAATTTCCAGACTTGTTTTTTTTTTTTACACCTGCGGAGTTATACTCCGGTTTGAAGAATATTACAGTGATGAAATCCCCAAATGATTAATCAGAAAGAAATGTGTATTTACTTGGAAACCCGAACATAGTTGGACGGCAATAGATCTTGTTTGTTTTAATTTGTTTATATTTCTGTCCCCCAAGGGTTAGGTATTCAAGGGTTTTCCCTGTGCTATAGCTCTCTGATATATGTGCAGGGTCCAACAGTAGTACTTAGCCCAATATATCAGGGCACTAACTAAGGAGGATAGACTGTACCCTTAGCCATACTACCCGACTACCCAGGTACTAGAGAGTATCTTCCCGAGTGCTGTTCTCGGTGGCACTATAGTAGTCAGGCGATCGATCGGTTTATCTAAATAGGGCTTTAGGAAATATAGGCCGATCCGTACAAAGGTGCTGTCTGATGTGCTACCACTAGAAGGGGTACCAACCTGGGTTGCAAGGGTGGCCAACAGATGTGCGCTTAAGAACCACCTGTATTTCTTGTGTGTATGAATCCCTCAAACGTGGGTTTATGCATGTAACGACAGATATTTGTGGCTTAAAGACGCCATAATACGTCTCTACCCTAAAAAATGTTTCCCACAATTTCTGCCAAGGAAAGTGCTCTGATACCACTTGTAATGTACTAGATATAAAAAGTATGTAGAACATAAATAAAATTCTAGAAATGGAAGAATAACAATAATATAACCAACATAATCTCCACAATAACACATAAATGATATAATAACAACAACAAAAATATCACTTTGATTCAGAAAGCAATGTTCACAGGCCTCTTCGAGGGGGCAACCTCCAGTTGAGCAGCGCTCTGTTACGATAATCTCCAAGCTAGGATTTTCATACCCTCGACCCTTATTTATACTAAATATGTCTATCAAGAGAAGCATCTAGAGGAAGATCCTTCTAGAAGTAGAAGCTTCTATTAGGTCTTCTTACATATTCCTTATTCTATTTTATTGAAAGGTCTTATTAATATTGACCTTTATTACATTCGAATATATTTCTCTACCTATGTGCGGGTTAGGACCCTGACAATTTATTTCTGTATTGTTTATGAGAAGATGATGTGCAAGATTTGTTCTTAACACCTTGTGCTGGCTCTAAACAATATTTATGTTTTCTTCCAAGTTTGAAATGTAAAATTCGGATAAGCTCTGCTCTACATTTGAAATGAAATTCTATCTATTCTTCTTTTCCCATTTTATAAGCTCAAAGGATCCATTGACATGATTACCTTGCTTGGTTAAATTTTGTATCAGTTATTCATTCATCTATCATTTTAATCTCTTGAATCCATTTTTCCCAATGGCCCTCTTTTGCTATCTCAACCAAAAAATCTAAAAAAAAATCCTATTTTGCATATATAGCCTAAGACCCATACTCAAACAAATCTAATCTGACAGAGAGCCCTCTCTGAGTCTTGGAGGGCTAGATCCCTAACTCAAAGTAGTTTTTTGGTTACCCCTGCCGATTTCCTCCTCAGCCTAGGAAATTACAGGGTGATAACAGGTAAAGATAGGAGAAAGTACTAATTCATCAAGATAATACCAATGCTGATATGATCATTCATGAAAAGGCTAAATCAAATTGTTTCACGAAATAATTTGGTGTTAACTACCCAATATTACTCAGAGAACATGACTGGAAATGTAATTCGTTCTTGCAGGAGTTGGATCAGAGGAATCCAAATAATAATGGAATGCTGAAAATTAATATCAACACAATATGTGGTTGCAAGTATGAAAAGTAGATAAGGAAAGACTCTTGGATGGAGTCAAGTCCATGAACATCCTAAGATAATGGAAGAAGAAATCATGAGGTATATATCAAGCTAATATGAATGCATGACAACACTCCGGGAAGGAAAGAAAGAATAATAGAGGATTGTTGATGCACTCCAAAGGTGTTGAAGGTATTTCCATAACAACATGGAGATATCAAGCCAAGAATAATTTAAAAATGAAATGATTTTTAAAGAGAAACCAACAAGGAAAAATGGTTCTATGCATGGTTTTGAATGCATAGGAGATGGTTTTTGACAAGAATCCATCTTAAGTGACATAGAGCCATGAGTGAAAATCCAAGAGGTTGTATATATCACTTGAAGCTATGATGGTAAGGTAAAAGAAGTACTTTTAGTTAATTCTATGCAGCTAGCAAAGGAGGCATATGTGCATCCTTACAATATGCTAGAGATTGGCTAGGCAAGTCAAGTTTGAGGCTAGTTGGAAAAGAGAAGAGAAGAGTTCAAGAAAAACCTAAAGTATTAAAGTATTCAGTCAGGCAAGGGCTGAAGAAGTTCATTCCCAAAGAGTAACTGGATATTGAAGATCCAAAGTATATAAGACAACATGTTTGGAATTGTAATTCATCCAAGTATAAGTTGGAATAGAAGGATCCAAGGAATAAATGAAAGTTGAAGGTTAATATTAGCTGAGTATTTGACTGTAAATGCAAAGGCAACCAAAAGTGATTTGGATGGAAATGAAAAGGGAAGCCAAGGGTGATTGGCTAGAAATTTCTCAGGACAAAAATAATCATGTACAATGACTATAATAAGAGCACAAGAAGATTCAGGAATCCAGGAAGAATTGAAGACTTATGGGATCAACAAGGAACAATTTTACAGGGAGAAAGAAGTTGCTGGAATTTCTATGGCAACAAGTATGTTATGGATTGTTGGGACAACGAAAGGAAAGAATGCTTGCATGTTTGCAAGTGTTGTTGGTGATGTTGCTGCATATGGAAGGAAGCGACATAAATCTGAAGTGTTGGTTATAAGTTTGATAAAAGAAGCATGAAATCTTCTACTGTCATCAACTAATCAAGTAACATCAAATTTGTTTAATGGTAGCCATGCAGGTAAGTATTCTCTTTTGAAATTATGTTGTATAATTTCCAAAGGGAAATTTAGGTAGGAATTTACCCCTATTGAATTTTTTTATGATACATAGGATGGTATTATTTGAATGCATTAACATGAATAAGATACCACTAGATGTGGCAAAGGCTAGAGGCCTGTTATAGTTATCAAAGCTTTTAGCTTTTGAATGCACACACTGACATAGTAGAATGCCATGTTAATTTGGTTATGGGGTAATAACCAAAGAAATAAAAGATAAGAACTTGTTATAGGAATGAATGCCAGTAAAGCTAGTCATGTATGAGACCAAAACATTGTTGGATATGGAAAGGTTATGAACTAGACATGTACGAAAAGATTCCTACCTTTAAATAAAACTTGGACTGCAACCTTTTTGCTAACACTAATGAACACCACCAAATTATATTCTTTGTGTAGTGTTCGGGTTGAAAATGAAGGAATCCAATTAATTGGGAAGACAATAGGAAGTGTGTGGGGAATGTGTCCAAACATTGGCTAGAATTCCAACTTATGGATGGTGAGATACCTGATTGAGATAAAGATCATTCTGTAATTCAATGCAAGGTGCATTGAATACATATGCATTGAGAATTGCACTCATGCATAGTAAGTGATATAATTGTATACTTAAATGAATTTGTTGAATGCATTTTGTAAGTACATGCATATACATTATTGCATGGAAATAATTGTTACTAATAGCTGAAATGTTTTCAACTCATGAAGTTGAGGACATTTCAAGAGTTGTTAGAAATTGCAATAAGAAAGTTGCAAGTCAGGTAGTCACGTAAGAATTGACTACAGAAAAATTTCCTGTTCAGAAAAGTAAGTAATGAGCTTACATATACTAATTATGAAAATACATATGCATATAATGATGAGTCATTCTATTTTATTAAATTGTTTGGTAATTGTGATTGAATTGCTAGGTGCAAGCAATTCTAAGATCACTACATAAGGTTTTGTACATATAGCAATTAAATTATGATGTACATGAAATAATGACAATTTGTTGGATGTATGCAAGATGAAGCATTGCAGGAAAAATGGTATGCAATTTGGTGCCTGTGGAAAACCACAAGGAAGGCTGCATTCCTAATATGGCAAAAACCAAGAAGAATTATGAAATAAAATTTCATATTTTGGGGAAAATTTGAATTCCTTTTGAACTAAGTTTGAGTTCCTAAATGAATTATTTTATGTTCTCTCATGATAACTACATGTGTGTGATGCATATGAGATGATATTGATTAAAGTTGGAATTTTGATTAAAAAGAGTAGCTCTAGGGAAGATGTTGAGTGGAGACAACATATATTACCCTGTGGATCCCCGATGGATCTGGGTGTGTGTACAATTCTCCTTGGGTTTCGTTGGAGAAGGCTGGAGCCATGGAGGGAGAAGTGTGGGGATAGGTTCCTCAGTATGATTCTAGAAGGATACCTAGAGACCTATGAGGAAAGTTGGAACTCCTGGAGCCATGGTGCTCTGAGACTTCCTGTCCGACCTGTGCTGGAGCCCTGGAAGGGAACTTGAGCAACCGATGAACTATTGGACAGTGAACGTGCATACTACCTTGGGTTGTATAGGCATGTGGGGAAGAGAGACCATTGGTTTGGGTGCTAATGAGGTTTGGTACCTTGGCCTAGACCATGTTGATGTTGATTATGGGCCATGGTTATCTTGAGAAGCCATTTCCCTAATGGATTCATAGCTCTTGCTCGAGGGTGATACATTGATGAGAGTTTATCAACAGTGAGATCTAAGGCTAGGTGGAATGTTGTGGACCTACAACCAGTCGATGATTTCAATGAGGTTTAATTGAAGCATGTAATAAGGAGAAATGAGCTGAATTCTTTCCTGAATCAACTCTATGGAATAGAGAAATTGAATTCCAACTGCAGTATGAAAACCAAAATTGGTGCTTGAAAGTAGAGAACTAGGTGGATAACAAGCTTCCAATAGCTAAAGGTTGGAACCTTTTTGAATAATTTTTGAATTGTATATTTATAAACAAGTTTCACTAAGGATAGTGCAAAAATAAGGGGAGGGCATTGTGATATCCCTAGGCAGAGCCCCGATTGTAATTATCAATTGTAAACATGTTTGGTAGGTTGTTGAGCTGAGTTATAATAAGCTAGGAGGATTATGTGATGATTAGGCTAGAGAGCCTGGATGCAAAGGCCAATGAGCCTATTATTGAATATGTGTAAATACTCATATATTTAATATAAATACATCACTACGTGTAGACTGACCATGATAAAAGGGAATGGGGGACTAAGCTCCGCTAGGTAGGGAGAGGGATGGGGCTAAGAGGCTAGGAAAAGGGATAAGCTTGAGGGCTTATCTCTATGGGAATAATATTATATTATTATTACCTAAAAAATAAGTTTATACATAACCTATGTTACCCTAAGTTTCCATGGAAAGGGAACAAATGTTAAGTGGAGCTCATACAACTTCATGAATCTAGGTATCAATATAGACACATGCATTTATATTAGGAAAAAACGTCCTTTTGGGGGTGCGGGGGTGATTCCAGCCATTCTCCCCATGCACCCACAGAGGCACACAGAGAACCAATACCTCCATTGTTGGCCTCTTCCATCGTGAACCTCTGAAACCTGCAATCATTGAGATACCCCGTGCATTTCCCAAAAATACCGGTGCAACTGTATTTTGTTGAGCCATGTTGTGCCTTAATGGACCGTTGTTGTTGTCAACGCAGTTCCTTTCTTGAGTGTGGTTTACTACCATCTTCTATGTCCATACCCAAATTCTATTTTTGTTATCACCCATGTCTGTTTGACATAGGAGCTAGATTGAAGAAGCAGGTTGTCAGCCTTGTGAGTGTTTCTCTTCAAGTGAGAGAGGTTGTTGTGATTGAAGTGAGTTATCCTGGAGGGAGTCCAAAAAAAACTACATAGCTCTGAGAATTCCTATCCAGCCTATTGATGAAGCCCTGGAAAGGAGGTGGAGAAACCGATGGACTATGTAACACTGAAGGTGTATACTTCTAGGGCAGGACATGCATGTGGGGAATGAGATTTTGTGAACTGTGTGCCTAAGTTGGCTCCTTGGAGGAAGTCCTTCATGTTGACTAGTGTGGCATCCCTTTGTCTCAGTCTAGCCCAGGAATCCCTTTAACCGGGTGGAGTTTAGTCCCAACTCAGGGGTGAACCACTTCTAAGAGTGATGAGAAACGCGGTCTATGGCTGGGAGGTCTGTGGAAGGTCTTCCCACAATTGGTGGTCTTCTATTAAAATATAAGTACCACTTCTATGTTCATTTACATGTTGTGTATTTGTACATGTGTTATAATTGATGAGTAATGCCTGTATAGGCTATATGTGGAGTCTTACTGTTATTTCCACATTAATATGTGTATTAGAAAGAATATGTTGTCAGTTTATGTTTATATTTATGCAGATGATATTTGTCATTTCTATGAGGTAGCATGTCCTGGCCTAGGTGGATTGGATGTGTATGATGTTTTCGCAAGAATATTTGTGTGGCATAGCCCACCAAGTTATGTCTGAGTATGTTAAAAATTGGTATCTGTTGGTCACTATAATTGCTTAATTGATTCAAACAATCAAGTGATACATAAATTATCAACCTAGGGAAGTCTTTTTATTTCAAAGATAACCACACACTATATATGCTCAATTCCAAAAGCAACTTAGTGTTGTAGTAAAGAAACTTATACTAATCACACTTGCTTGAATGAACTGAAGTTCTAAATTAAATCACAGGAAAGCAACTTCCCTATTGCAGATCTTTAAAGATTAATCTAAGAATCTTGGATTACATTAGAATAACACTTGCAATGGGAAAGAACAACTATTCTGCAATCAGAGAACATGACCCTTACTCTCAAATAGAGACTTCAGTACTAACACTCTTTCATGAAAACAATAATGCAGAAAACAATTAACTCTATCTGACAGAGAACAAGGTTATCTAGTTCCTTCCTTTCTAAGCAGGAGCCTTAAGCCCTATTTCTGTTTAGCACACTTGTGAGGTTGAGGTTTACAGATAACAAGATAGTCTGATCCCTTCCTTTCTAAGCAGGGATCCTTAACCCAGTTTCTGGCTAGCACACTTGTAGAAATAAGGGAAATCTACAGAGAACAGGATGTTTTGGTTCCTTCCTTTCTGAGCAAGAATCCTTAACCCAATCCCTGGCTAGCACACTTGCAGAAGTAAGGGAAATATATAGAGAACAGGATGTTTTGGTTCCTTCATTTCTGAGCAGGAATCCTTGACCCAATCCCTGGCTAGCACACTTGCAGAATTAAATGAAATCTACAGAGAACATGATGTTTTGGTTCCTTCCTTTCTGAGCAGGAATCCTTGACCCAATCCCTGGCTAGCACAGTTGCAGAAGTAATTGAAATCTACAGAAGACAAGGTGTTTTGATTCCTTCCTTTCTGAGAAGGAACCCTTAACCCGATCCCTGACTAGCACACTTGCAGAATTAAATGAAATCTACAGAGGACAAGGTGTTTTGATTCCTTTCTTTCTGAGTAGGAACCCTTGACCCAATCCCTTGCTAGCACACTTGCAGAATTAAATGAAATCTACAGAGGACAGGATGTTCTGATTCCTTCCTGTCTGAGCAGGAACCTTTAACCCAATTCTCTGGCAAGCACACTTGCAGAATTAAATGAAATCTACAGAGGATAGGATGTTCTGATTCCTTCCTGTCTGAGCAGGAACCTTTAACCCAGTCTCTGGCTAGCCTCATAAAATCATTACACAAGATTGCTAATAAAAAGAATTACGAATTTCATTCAATAAACTAAGACATAGTCTGTTAGGACCCTATATAATAGGGGATCAGTCTTTCGAATATTAGTTATTTATTTTCAGGCCGATGTATTCTCTGATGATGCATGGCGAATACGGCGGAAAGCGCCCAACATTGACCAAGCATAAGACGAGTGTTTGCGCACAAGTTTCAAAGGGAGTTCCGGTGCAATGTTATCACAAATTATGAAGTGGTTTGAAGTGGCAAAATTTGACTCATGAGGGTCAAATGCAAATTTTGGGTTCTTATAAGTTTTTGTTTGATGAATTTAGCTAAATTTTTTTAAAATTGGCCCCTCGGCCTTTGCCTTAATGCAGAGTTTTATGAACAAATTGACAAAATTTTGGCAAAAGGTAGTGTGGCCTAGGGCCAACCTCTGAATGATCGACACCAAGGATAAGCACCATTTTGCGCACCTACAGCAAACACATAAAGCAGCGCCAACACCAATACCAAACCCCAAATCCCAAGCCTCGGGCTTACTACTTGACATGCCATGTAACTGTTGTTTTATTTAAATGTGCAAAGTCCATTTCACCACGCGAATGTGGGATGTTGCCCATAGGAAACCAAAAAATATAAAGCGCAACTTCTAAAACACTGTGACAGGTGTTGAATCAGGTTAAAGGTGTCCAATGCAGAGGAGGGCGCATGCATAGAAGGTGACTTTGGAATGAAGGATAGCCAATACCATGGTTTCCACTTGATGAAGATCCAGTGGATGTATTACCTCGCCCTGTGGAAAACTTCTTTGGCGTTTCTGGTTATTTCTCGGATTTGATTAAACACAGACCCCATAGCCCAATGGATGTGTAGATTGTTTCAACCACTCTCAAAAAACTCTTTACAACAAAACCAACAGTCTTTACACCTAACCTGATATCTGAAATCAAAACAAAGCTAAATCTTATAGAGAGATCCCTCTCTGAAGCTGGAAGGGCTAGATCCCAGCTTTAAAAGTGGTTGGTTAAGGTTACCTTTATAGATTTCTTCTTTTTCAACCTCTAGGAAATTTATCAAGATCTAACATTTTTGGCGACTCCACTGGGGAAGAATCCAGATTTCAGAGCCTAGATGATGCTTCCAGATGACAAGGTATGTGGAAGATCCTATATATTGTAAAGCTGTCAAAGATTTCAGGGATAAGTTAGCAGATTTTCCAAGTGAAGAAGTTTCGTTAACAAACACGTTTCATTGTTGGAAATCAAAAAATGTTCCTCATGAAATTAAAATTCGTGTTCTCGAGCTCTTTGCTGAAAGACTTGAAAAATATATTGAGCTTTTGAACATTCAGATTCAGTCTTGCAGTTTCCAACATCCAAAGTATTTTTATGAGCAACTCACATCTCCAAAACCAAAAGATATTGTGTCCTCTTTCGATTTTCTGTTTGATGAATCTTTTGTTTGCAAGCATAAGGATGAAATTGAACAGTTGCAGTCATGGTCTGATATCGAGGACACGAATAGGAAACTTATCCATGTTAATATGCTAAAGGAATACCCAGAGAATCAACAAATAGATCATATATTTTTTGACCCGATTGCAAATTATATGGAGCTCTTTTTTAGTGTAACTGTTCAAACATGTTTTCTCCATAACGACCAAACACGTCATTAGCTGCCACTACATGTTTCAACCCTGATTTTCGTCAAGCATGATGAGGAAACCCAATCATGGGATCAACTGTTGGGTTGGCTTCATTGACACTTTTTCATTACCTGATTGAAGAAGTAACTGTTAGATTAGGGTAGGTAGGAATGTGCCAATAAGCTCAACAGAATGAGCATCTTTTCTTTTTCGTTTCTTCATAGTTTATTTTCAGTTTACGGTTTGGGGGCAGCCCAATGATCAGCTGGTCGACGAAAGTCAGAGTTCATGGATTCTAAACACCTCTTTCAGAGATATTTTCCCCAGGTGGAGCCTATGTTAGGACCCTATATAATAGGGTATCAGTCTTCCGAATATTAGTTATTTATTTTAAGGCCGATGTATTCTCTCATGATGCATGGTGAATACGGCGGAAAGCGCCCGACATTGACCAAGCATAAGACGAGTGTTTGCGCGCAAGTTTCAAAGGGAGTTCCGGTGCAATGTTATCACAAATTATGAAGTGGTTTGAAGTGGAAAAATTTGACTCATGAGGATCAAATGAAAATTTTGGGTTCTTATAAGTTTGTGTTTGATGAATTTAGCTAAAATTTTTTAAAAATTGGCCCCTCGGCCTTTGCCTTAATGCAGAGTTTTATGAACAAATTGAATTTTTTTTGGCAAAAGGTAGTGTGGCCTAGGGACAACCTCCGAATGATCGACACCAAGGATAAGCACCATTTCGTGCACCTACAACAAACACACAAAGCAACGCCAACACCAATACCAAACCCCAAAGCCCAAGCCTCGGGCTCACTACTTGACATGCCATGTAACTGTTGTTTTATTTAAATGCACAAAGTCCATTTCACCACGCGAATGTGGGATGTTTCCCACAAGAAACCAAAAAATATAAAGCGCAGCTTCTAAAACACTGTGACAGGTGTTGAATCAGGTTAAAGGTGTCCAACGTAGAGGAGGGTGCATGCATAGAAGGCGACTTTGGAATGAAGGATAGCCAATACCATGGTTGCCACTTGATGAAGATCCAGTGGATGTATTACCTCGCCCTGTGGAAAACTTCTTTGGCATTTCTGGTTATTTCTCGGATTTGATTAAACACAGACCCCATAGCCCAATGGATGTGTAGATTGTCTCAACCACTCTCAAAAAACTCTTTACAACAAAACCAACAGTCTTTACACCTAGCCTGATATTTGAAATCAAAACAAAGCTAAATCTTATAGAGATATCCCTCTCTGAAGCTGGAAGGGCTAGATCCCAGCTTTAAAAGTGGTTGGTTAAGGTTACCTTTATAGATTTCTTCTTTTTCAACCTCTAGGAAATTTATCAAGAGCTAACAGAGTCAGTAGTGTTTCAGCAAAGCGGAATTCATTAAAGACAGTGTTTTAGAAAACAAAAGTTAAATCAAAGCATAAACATAAACTGTACTAACACACTTCTAAACTAATGGGTGAATCTTGTGAAGAAGGTGGGCCCTCCCTTCTCACAAGATTCCCCTGAAACGAGGAAGCTAGAGAAGGATACTCAAAGCAATCTTCTATTCATCTGTCGAAATATCACATTACAATTTGGAAAATAGAGTACGTCCCTCTTCTCTGGAGCTTCTTCAATACATAAAACTTGGATCCTTCGAATGATGATTTCCTCTTATTTAAAGAGGAAATCCCTTTGATACAATAATTACAATGCATATCTGAGTCCTATCCTTAATCGGATCTACTTTCTAAACCAGCATAGGATGTCCTAGTCTCACGCAACATAATGCTATTATAGGAGCCGAATGAGGTATTGCTGTTACGACTGGTGTAACAACTTCTTCCCGTTGTTGCTTATGCTGTTTCAGCATCACAATTCGGGGGCTGTTTTAGCCACGTGAATTGTGCTCTGACTATGTAGACATTCTTGTGTAGGAGCGACGGTTATAGCTTTGTTGACCGCTGACTGTAACGGCTTCCTTTGTGTTTCAGCATCGTCGGTCCTGGCGGTTTCCTCTGTGTTTCAGCATCTGCAACTCTGGACTGTGTAACATCTCCGTGTTTCAGCATCTGTGACCTCGGACTATAAGGCAGCTCCGTGTTTCAGCATCTGCGACCTCGGACTGTATAGCAGCTCTGTGTTTCAACATCTACGACCTCAGATTGTATAACAACTCTATGTTTCATCATCTGCGACCTCGGACTATAAGGCAACTCCGTGTTTCAGCATCAGTTCTGTGTTTCAGCAATAGCGACCTTGGACAGTTCTGTGTTTCAGCAATAGGCCTCAAATGCCAATCTGCAGTTGTGAACACTTATGCATTTCTAATCAATGGTCAAGTACGAGAGTGATGTAAAATATTATGCAAAACAGATTAAACGTATAGTAATGAGAAGGGACGTTGTATACCTTTGGGATGATCAGATAAAGTGATAGTATGAGTCTAAATATAGGTGATCAAGAGTATAATAGTGGAAAAAAGTATAGGCAAAAATGTACATTGTGTGGTCCCAACAGTATCTAATTGGTTATTAGAGCTCAAAAAGAGGAGAGTTGTTGGAGTAGCATGGCCTAACTTGTTGGCGGTCAAGGATGTTACGAAAGGGTATCAAAGAAGTTTGGTTTTGGAGTGGTGGCCTTGTCCCTAAAGAGGGTGGCCGAGGACCGTTACATTATCAAAATCTAGAAAGGATAATATTGGTGCCTCAATTACCTTCTTATTTAGAAACTTAAAACTTTCCTCATATTCATTGGTCCACATGAATGTCTTTCCTTTGGTGAAATATGTTAACGGTGCTACAATACTGCTAAAATTATGAATAAAGTTTCTGTAAAAGCTAGCCAGCCCATGAAAACTTCTTACCTTTGTGATGCTCCTAGGACTATGCCACTCCAAAATTTCTCTGTCCTTCTCCAAATCCATCTTGACTCCCTCTGTCAAGATGAAAAAACTCAGAAACACCAAACTTTCTTGTAGGAAACTACATTTCTTCAGGTTTGCATACAATTGATGTTATCTCAATGCATCCAATATAATTTTTAAATGATGCAAGTGATCTTCTTTGTTGTTACTAAAATCTAGGATGTCATCAAAATAAACGACAACAAACTTACCAATATAAGGTAGAAACACAATATTCATCAACCGCACAAACTGCTAGGAGAATTGGACAACCTGAATGGCATCACCATCCATTCATATAGTCCATCCCTAGTCTTGAAGGCAATTTTCTATTCATCTCCTTCACGAATCTGGATTTGGTCATATCCACTTCGCAAATCAATCTTACAAAAATATTTAGCTCCGACTAGCACATCCATCATGTCGTCTAGTTGCGGTATATGAAACCTATATTTGATGGTAATTTTATTGATTTCTATGATATCTGTGCACATCCTCCATGGATTATCCTTTTTTGGAGTCAACAATGCCAGTACAACACATGGAATCATGATTTCTCTTACCAAACCTTTCTTTATAAGTTCCGTCACTTTTCGGTTGAGCTTTGCATGTTGTGTAGGAATCATCCTATAGGCTACCTGATTAGGTAAATATGATCCCGCGATCAGATCAATGTGATGTTGAATATCCCTCTTTGGTGGAATAACATCAGGTAGTTCATTAGGGATGACATCAACATATTCTTCTAGTAACTTGGCCACTTCAATAGGAATTAGTATGTGTTGGTGCATGCTTATTTTTGGAAGAAATTCTATTTTTCATGGAGGCCTATTTTTGGAGAGAAAGATATATTTTTGGAGCACATGCCATAGGTGGTGGAAAAGTAATAGGTAGAAAAGAATGAAAAGTAACATGCAAGAAAAGAAGGAAAATCAACACACATAAGGTGGAAAAGAACCGTGGTGCGCATGCAGGAAAACCTATCCATGTTAGGGTTAGGGTTTTGGGATGTGAATGTAATGGATATGAGAGAGTAGAGTAGTATAAATAAATACCTAGGAGGTCTAGGAGAGGTTGGTTATTATTTGATTAGTCAAGGAGATATAATTTTGATGTAGTATTCCAAATATAAAATAGTATGCAAAACAAAAATGATTAGCTAGAAATGGCAGAGAAAAAATGATATAACCAGAACAATACCACAATAATACCAGAATAATACCAGAATAACACCAGAAAGAGCACTTTGATTATTGAGATCAATGTTCACTTTCCTCTTCGAGGGGGAAACCTCCAACAGAGCAAAGATCTATTACAATAATATCCAAGACAAAAATTCTCATACCCTCTATTCCTATTTATACTAAATCTATCTATCGAAAAGAAAAATATAGAGGAAGATCCTTCTAGAAGAGGAAGCTTCTATTAGGTCTTCTTACATTTGACTTATTCCTCCTTATTGCTAGGTCTTACTCATATTGACCTTTATTACATGGAAATATATTATTCTGCCCACTTGAGGGGTTAGGTAGGTTAGGTCCCTAACATTCCCTCACCCTTAAAATAAACATTGTCCTCAAGGCTTGAGATGAGGAAATTGCTGCAGAATGTTAGTGGGATCCCAGGTGGAATTTGCTGGAGCTGTATCTTTCCACTGGACTAACACTTCCTTGATGATACATTGACGAAGATGATTCTTTCGCTGGTCCAAAAATGCTTGTGGCTGCAACCAAATGGATCTTTATTCATCCAACATGGGAACGTTTGTTTGAGTTTGGTACTTAGTTCCAATCACCTTCTTTAAGAAGGAGACATGAAAAAAAAGATGGAGCTTAGAATGAATAGGAAAATATAAATGATTGGCCACCTGTCCAATGTGCTTGAGAACTATAGAAGGACCATAAAATGTGGGCACCAGTTTCAGACAATGTGCGTCCTTGAGTGAATTTTTCTTATAAGGTTGCAGTCGAAGAAATACCTGGTCTCATTCAACAAATTGACATTCTGAGCAAACTTGATCGACATTTTTCTTCATGCGATTATGATCCATGAAGAAATTCTCTTTGGGGGTACAGATAATAGCCTTGCAAACTGTAAGTGTTTGGTCAACTGCTTGGACCTTTGATACACCTGGCATGTAGGAGATAACAAAAGGTGGATTTTGGCCATAAACTACTTAAAAAGGAGTCATACAAGTAGTTTTATGGTAATAAGTGTTGTACCATTGTTGGACGCAGACCTAGTCAGGGGAAAAGGCTATTTGTGGGAAGAGAAGCAAGAAGGGAAGAAAGAACAGCTGGAAAGAAAATAAACATGTACAAGGGAAGCATGCGAGGAACACATGCAAGGGATACCTAATAATGTTAAGGTTCAGGTTTTTTCAATTTATTGTAATGGCTGATGAGCCAAGAATATATATAAGAAGTTCTTAAGAGGTCTAAGGGGAGGCAGACGGATCAGAGAGAGAGCGAAGGATAGAGGGAGAGCTCGAAAGTTGTAATGTTTGTAATAACTGTACTATCTCGTAAGTTGGTGAGATAGAGAAGAAATGAGCAACTTGATCCCAAGGGTTAGATCACAGGTGGAGGAGCCTTGTGCGATTTAGTTAGTCTCACAAGGATTGAGAAGCCTGTTGAGATCGTAAGATCTAAGATTGTAAACACGCGCAACGTGACATATTGTTGAGACATAATAAAAAGCTTGAAATCTAGATATTTGTGGATGTAGCCCAGGAGGGGGTGAACCACAGTAACACTTGTGTTATGTGATTGAATGTATGCATCTCTATTGTTGTTAAGTATGGAATTCTAGATGAATGAAACTAGGTAAGATATGATCCTCTACATGCTTGAATGAATGATTTAATCAAGAGGTTAGACTAGATAAATAAAGATCATAAGGTACAACCACATATCTCCAGTCATTCCCAAGCTGCAAGCACCTGAGTTTTGCAGACACCCATAGAGAAATCTTGAGTGGGACTACACAGTATGCCCTGTGTGTTGCGCTGCCTTCTGGTTTACCAGGGCAGTCGTTAGTTTTAGAGGGATTTTGTTGGAAGCTTGTTAAACATGAACTTGGGTCAATCTATGAAATTAAGGTAATATCAGAGTAGATAACTGATAAATTAGAATAAAAAACCATCAAAATGGTTTCGTTTCCAGTTGGAACGTGATGGGACTGAGTGAATGAGACCTGCTGAGGATGCATAAAAAGAATGCCAGATCTGACGAAAAAACATTAAGAGAATGAGAATCTAAAAGGGGATGTTGAGACCATTGAACTTGACGAAGGAAGAGATAGATATCTGGTTGAAAACAAAGGAGTTGGAGTTTTCACAAAAATATAATAGAAACCTAAAGTTAACACCGTGCAAATATCTAGACAAGTACGTATTCAACGACTTGCATGAAGTATTTTTCTGTGATTTCCCGCATGTGTTGCAGAAGTGGATATCAAGGTTGAAATAAAACCATCCTATAAATCGAATCAGACAGCTAGAGTGGAATCCTGTAGAGATCACGCAATTACAACAAGTTGAAAATAAATTTATGCGTGCAGTAGATTTTTGTTTAGACAACATTGTTGCAGGATTTATCACATAATTTGCAGTAGATATGATGAAGTCTTACAACGCAGAGGAGAAATATTTATTGAAGGGACCTTGAGGTAGGTATATCAGATCACTATATACTTCTATTAAGATACTACTATATAACAAGGGTGTAATGACAATGGCTTCAGACAACTAAATTTCTTTGCGTGCATGGGGAAGGGGGGAAGCACTGACAGTAGAAGGAGAAATGGAGGGAGAAATGGATAAAGGAAAGAAGGAGGAGGCCTTGGACCGAATCATGATGTAGGAAGACAAAATCAAGAATATCATGGAAACAATTGGAATACCTTGTAGTGGAGTACCCTACCAATATAAGATGAACAATAAGAAGAGAGCTATAGCTGTGAGGGAGGGCTTGGCAAGTGATGAAGAAGATGTAGAGGATCTCTGGGATGTGGATAAGATTGAGGAAATATTGCGTGAAACATATGAGAGGAAGATGAGAGGTCCAAGAGTGAGAGCAAAAGGAAACAATCCTATCCATATCAGTGTCATTTTGGAACCTATAAACCTATGTGCGGCTAATACACCAATAATAACACCACCATTTAGAAAATTGAATTTTGGGAGAAGGAAGACAACAACAAGTACATCTACACAGGGAACAAAAACCAGGGGAGCCAGTTCAAGAAGAATTAGTTAAGTATATACACCACTCAAAGGTAGTAGTTAAACATTCAGGATGGTAGGACATGATCCCACCATCTGGTTACTGGAATTCAAAGGAGAAGCATCAGAGGACCCTGAGAAGCACTTGTTCATTTTTGAAAATATCGATGAAGAAAAACAAATCATAGATGAGGAAACTAAACTTGTGCACTTAGCTATCATTCTAAGAGATAACACACTGGATTGGTACATGAGCTTAGCTGCAAACAATCTTCCAGGGACAACCAGAACAATTGGAGATATAAAAAATCTGTTGATAAAAAAATTCCAGAAGCCTAGCTCAGAGGATCAATACATGAATGAGATGATAGAGATTAGATAGAAACTAGGAGAATCTGCGTGTGATATTGACTAGATATTCAAATGATTGAAAGGAAATCTAAAGTATGTCATGACATATATACAACATAGGAATATGTTTGTCAATTCACTACTCCCACACTTGAAATACCCCTTGCGAAAACAAAAGTTTCAGACCTAGGCAGAGGCTCTGCGGTCAACTCTACAAATAGAAGAGAACTAATACCAGAGGACAGATCTAGCCATAGAGGAGATGAAGGAGGATTTGAATAACCTAACATTTCAACTAAACTAGAACAGGGGTAAGGACAAAAGAGAATTCGTTTGGTGTACCACATGTAGGATAGAAGGACACCATAAGAATGAATGCCTAACATTCGTGCAGTACATGTCAACAGGACTGCCAAAACCATTTCAAAAAAGAGGACCTCGGTGTGAGATATCTAAGAAATAAATGCATGATCCATATCACTGTCCAATGATGTAGAAATACCAAACAATACCTAAGAGTTCATATTGAAACTTTTGCAAGTCAGTAGGGAATGATGACAAATATTGTAGGACCATGGGCTTGATGAGGGAAAAAACATTAGATGCTTACAGGAAAAAATTATGATTGGGAAAGATGCACCTTAGTTTAACCAAGTATCAACCCCATATAACACTACGCAACTACAATATAACACTGCACAACAACAATATAACACTGGACAATCGTAGTACAATACCATGCAACCACACTATAATCCCATACAATATAACCAAGCGCCCCAGTACAATGCACTACGAGGATATCGAGCTGTCTACATAGGTGGAGGAAGAGGAAGAGGAGGCTTTGGAAGAGGAAGAGGACCAGTGGTATGCCACAACTGGAAACAACCAAAAAACTATGCAAGAGACTGTTCACTTCCACCTGCGACATGTATGTATTGTCACACATTGGATCATGACACAGAAGACTATCCCACACTATTGGTGAAGATCCAGGTAAAGAGAAATAAAAACAATTAGATTGTTCAATGGATTTTGGTTGAAGCAAGGGATGACAAAAGAAATATCAACATAGTTATGCATGGAGGAGATAATATAGGAAATGACACAGTAAGACAAGATCCATCACAACACCAATGGGTGAAGAAGAATGCCAAACCGCAAAAAAAATTTGATGCACAGAAAGAAAAGGAGATATTCAAGTAGGCCGGACAAGAATTCTTGAAGCTAGACATTGCATAGAAATCAAATGCATAGGATACTCAGGAAGTACCAACATACGAGATGCCTCCAACGCTGGATCACACCAAAGAAGCACAAACCCTAGGACAAGTAAGTATGATTAAGTATTTTCTGCAATCCTATGGAAAACTACTAATTGATCCATCATCTGTTAAAGTGTTACAAAATATGTTAGAAATATGTAGAAAAGAGGCAAAGGGAAAAATAGAACAGAAAATAATTAATCATATGCATACAAGGAGGAGAACAAGCAGAGAATTCAGAGTTAAAAACCAATATTGGAAATTTCAACATGGGAGATATTATACTGGATTTAGGATCCAAAGTAAATGTGTTACCCAAGAAGACATGGCAATGTATGTGAGATCCCACATTAGGATATTCACATGTTCAGTTGAAACTAGAAAATCAACATAGATTTCTACCAATTGGAAGGCTAAAGGGGGTGACAATAGATCTGGATGGAGTGCGCACTAAAGCTGATTTCGAAGTGATAGAGTTAGTGGATGGAAATACACATTATATGAAATTGATTGTCTTATATTGGGAATTTGATAATCAGGACATAATCAACTTAAAAATGAGGAAGATGACATTTGATTCAGGAGAATACATAGTCATTGAACCATTGGACCCATTAGAAGGGGAAAGGTTTGTAGAACCTACCTTTTTAGACCCGGAGGAAATTAGCCAGTTGTACAAAACAACCACGCGAGAAGAATATTATGTGAATCCAACTGTAGATGGGGTAATCATTTGGAGAAGTATCACATCATGTGCATCAAACTCAGATACATGGTTAGAGAATTGGTAGCAGAGGTTACACGAAGTCTCCACAAGAAGATGTGCAAGAATAGACCACGCAATAAGATGGGTAGGTATGGAGATAAGAGAACCTCCCAGCTTCCATGGGGTGAATGGATTAGAAGCATTCTTAACAATATATGAATATGAAGTGTTAGAAAATTAGAGTCTCTTATCTCTGGATATAGCACTCAAGGAAACACATGCAATATGGTGGGGTGCGCACAAAAAGACAGTCAAGAACTAGTACCATTGTAAGCGGTTACTGCGCATCAGATTTGGTGCAGAACAAGGAAGCAACCAACTGTAGAGATATGATGGACATGGGACACTAGAATAACACTTGGAGAAGTGCATAACACTATGGAGGATAACAACACCAGAGGAATGGCCTCATTACTTTATTCACACATTAGAAGGGATTCCAACAAACTGGTATATAGACCAGGAATTGCGTAGAGGAACTACAGACTGGAAAATATTACAACAAAATTTTACAATCACTTTCTCATTTGAACATGAGAAACCCAACATAGAATCAACACTCAAACAAATCAGAGGGGTGATATTCACTAAAGAACCAAAATTTGAACTTATGACAGAAGAGAAGCAACAAAACAAACATATAGTAAAAGAACTATTGTCGTGCTATCGTATGTAGGAAGAAGCACCAGATGAAGATGACCGACGCAACATTTAGATAACAAAATTTGAAGGTGAAATAGAGGTGGAAGGTCCACCGAGGGAGTCATAAGTATTTTCTGTGTCGATCAAGGTGAATAAAGTCAACATTGAGATAGATGAGAATCCCAAAATGGCCAACATTGGAGACTACTGGGATGAGAAAACAATAGAAATCATAACAGGCCTATTGCGCGAGTACAATGACATGTCCCAAAAATGTTCATGGAAATGAAAGGCATAACAAGATATCTAGGTGAAATGAAGATACCTCTCATACTTGAGGCAAGACCGATCAGACAAAGACCCTATATACTAAACCCAATATATAAGCAAAAAGTTAAAGCATAAATTGACAGGATGTTGGAGGCTGGAATCATAGAACCAGTGGAGGAATTTGAATGGGTAAGCCCTATGATAGTTTAGGTGAAAACTCATGGAGGGATAAGGATATGTGTTGACCTGAGTAAGTTGAATGATTATTTCCTACATGACCCTTTCCCTACCCCTTTCATAGACGAGGTGTTGGATAATGTAGGAGGCCACGAAGCTTACTCATTCACCGATGGATTCTCAGGTTAACATCAGATCAAGATAGCCCCAGAAGACAGGTACAAGACCAATTTTTCCATAGAATGGGGGTCCTACTAGTACACAGTCATGCCTTTTGGACTGAAGAATGCACCAACAATATTTTCAAGAGTAGTCATAGTTGCATTCAAAGAATTCATCCACCAATTTCTAGAGGTATATCTGGATGATTGGACAGTCTATAGTTGATTGAAATACCATGTAGAGGTGTTTAGGTTGATGTTAGAAATATGTAGGAAGTGTCAAATATCTCTAAACATTAAGAAGTGAATCTTTGGAACACCCTTTGGGATACTATTGGGCCATATAGTGTGCAAACAATGCTTGCTAGTAGATCCTGCCAAGATTGCAGTAATTGTTAATCTACCACCACCAAAATAAGTATGTCAGTTAAGAGAAACATTGGGACATACAAGATACTATAGGAAATTCATAAAAGGGCATGCACATATCACTATGCCAATGGAGAAACTGTTGAGAAAATATAACAAGTTTCAGTGGAATGAGTATCGCCGTCAAAGATTGGACACTCTAAAAATGAAGATGGTAACCGCACCAATACTAGTATTCATGGATTGGAAAAAAACATTTCATGTGCATGTAGATGCATCAGCTATAACAATTGGAGCTATTCTGGCACAACGAGGAACAAAGGAATTTTACCATCCTATAGCATTTGCTAGCAGAAAACTATCAGAGTCAGAGAAAAATTACAATACTCCAGAAAGAGAAGGCCTAATTATGGTCTATGCACTTCAAAAGTTCAGACATTACTTAATGGGAAAACATTTCAATATGTTTACAGATCATTAAGCTCTCAAATACCTAGTCAACAAGCCAATGTTAGGGGGGAGAATTTGTAGATGGTTATTGTTGTTCCATGAATTTGACTTTGAAGTGATAGTCATACCAGGGAAGTTGAATGCATGACCCGATCACATGTCAAGGATCACCAATGGAGAGGAACCTACAAATATAGAGGACAACTTCCCTGATGCACATCTATTTTCAGTCAGAGTAGATGATGAATATTTTTCTGACATCAATCAATACTTGAGTACAAGGACTACGCCATAAGAATTCAACACTACACAGAAGAAAAATCTAGTAGTTAGAGCTGCAAGCCATCAATTGATTGCATGCCACTTATACAATATGGGTGAAGACAACATCTTGAGAAGATGTGTACTAGAACATGAAAGACCTAGGATTTTATTAGAGGCCCATGAGGGAATAGTAGGAGGACATTATGCATGAAAAGCTACCACACAGAAGGTATTGCGCACATGACTATGGTGGCCGACTGTTCACAAATATTCAAAGGACTACTGCCAGAGATGTGGTGTATGTCATAGGGTTGGTAAACCCAATGGACGAGATGATATGCCCCTAAGGCCACAAGTAACCTTTCATGTATTCGACAAATGAGAAATAGACTTTGTGGGAGCAATTAACCCACCAACAAAGAGGTCAGGAGCAATGTATATTATTACTATGACAAAGTACTTAACAAGATGGGTAGAATAAAAACTTGTAAAATATTGTAGTGCAAAGACAACAACACACTTCTTGTTTGAGAAAGTGATCACTAGATTTGGATGCCCAAGGATTTTGATGAGTGACCAAGGCACTCACTTCATTAACAACACTATCAAGGCTATGACTGAGGAGTTTGCAGTCTATCATCAAAAGAGTACACCATATCATCCTCAAGCAAATGGAACAATGGAAGCCTTTAATAAGATCCTAGAAAATGCACTGACAAATATCTACAATGTCAACAGGGACGAGTGGGACTTGAAGATACCAGTAGTACTGTGGGCATATAGGACCACATGTAAAAAATTTATAGGGTAGACACCATTCATATTGGTGTATGGAAAAGAAGCAGTGGTTCCATTATAATTTTTGTTACCTACTCAGTGCATAGCAACAATTACCAACATGTCAGAGAGAGGCACAGTACAAGAAAGGCTAAGTCAACTGATGCTCATGGAAGAATATATGATTCTAGCAGGGTTCACCAAGAAGTATAGAAAGCAAAGGACAAATATTGGCATGATAGACATATCAAAAGGACATATGAGGGAGACCTAGTTTTGGTGTATGATAATAAATCTCTTCAACACCCAGGGAAACTTAGAATGCATTGGTTGGGACCATATGAAGTAAAGAAAGTCATAGATGGGGGACATGTACAATTGAGGGATTTGGGAGGAACATAACTCAGAGAAATGATCAATGGGAGTCAAATGAAACTGTATAGGGACAATCGACCTCCTAGCACTTAAAAATAAAAAATAAAGAATACACTAGACAACACAGGACTGTGCGCAACAACAGACGGGTTACCGTGCCAGACACTAGAAGAAAAAAAGTAGCTAGCATAAAGTTAGCATGAAAAAAATACAATGTCCACGCACATCGACGAAACAACATAGTGTGCACTTGGAAAACTTAGCACGACGGAAAAAGGGCCAATGATTAGAAAGAGGCAGAAATTGGAAAAATGACGGTTACATAAAAGAGGCGCCAACTAGCGGAATCTATCAAAATTGAATGACAAGAACTTTCAAAGTGACGTCACATTAATCACGCCAACTGGTGATGTCAAGGGAATTCAATGTCATGTACATGGGAAGCACCAATTCATTTAAAACCACAACTCGGGTAACTTCTCTGAGAAGTTTCACGCCAACTGTTATATAAGGAAGGAACACGGGTAATAGAAGGGTTATTGTGAAATTGAGAAAGCACATATAGAGAGAGTATACAGAGCAAAGAGAGAGTTATCAAGAGTTACAGACTGAAATATCTCGGCAGAGATCAATCTTAACCACCATGGAACCACCCAAGCTAGGTGCACCGAGCCAGGCCTGCAAAAAAACTCAAAGCAACCTCAGATGATCCGTAGGATCTTTTAATGACTATGGTTGAGTTTTAATTTTGCATTCGTTAATTAACCATTTGAGAAACTTAGTGAAAGAATGAGGAAAGAAGAGGAATTATGACAACCATATACATATGTGCAGATCTGAAATGAAATAATAGACAACAAACCATAACACGCAGATTGATAACGGAGTTCGGCACAACTTTGCCTACGTCTCTGGGCCTTTGTCTCTGTGGGGGAGGCTTCTTTATTTATGTTAAAAAGCTCAAAAATACATCGCTGCAATGTCAAATGGCTACAAGACTGATCTGTTCATGTTCGTCCAGATCTCAAGAACCCTGCAAAGAAAATGACACGCAAAACGGATGTCCGGAGCTCCCAGAAATGACCCGACAACATCTGCTCCTCAATAGCTTCCTTGCATAAAAATGGCTTTGGCTTGGCTTCCCTTCAGCATAAATCTTCTCTGACTGCCTCTTGAATTTCCTCCATGGCCTCAAATAGGCCTAGTTTATATAGATTTTAAGTTGGTTTCTCATCTCCAACTTCCTCCCAAAATTTGGGCTCCAAAAATGCCCAATATCTCCCAAAAATGGAGAAAATCAATAAAAATCAGGCATTTTATTAATAAAAACCCAAAATCTTAACTAAAAACCCACTTTATTTTAAAAATAGGGCGCATCCCCCTTCGTGCTAACACCCTGGTCTTATGTGTGCACGTCCATGTGGCCAAGCGCTCCACCTGCATGCTAGCCCCTGGTCGTCGGCGTGGTCATAGGACCCGTGGCTTAACTGTATAATCTGTGCGCCCTTTGGGTCAGGATAGGATCCGGTCCTGTGGGATCCGCCCGGGATCCGGGGCTAGTCCCTATCCACAAAAATCCCCACGCAAGTTGTAAGCCCCTTCGTTTGGGCTCTGTGGTCGTGTGGTTACACGTTGAATTGTGGGATGGGGCTAAGCCCCAACCCTTTTCTCCGCCAATGAACCATTCAATCCAACACATATAATTTTTTTACCATATAGTTTACAAGAACCAACAGGCACCTGGGTGGTTAGCCTAGTCCTGCCAGTCCATTCCCCGGAGGTGAGGTCGCGGGTTCGACCCTCAGCAAAACCATAATTTTACATATAACCATAACAACCAACAATAGGGTGCCATGTGGCATCTCGTGTCTGGGCCACGTGGCACCTCAACAACCAACCAAAACATGCCACGCGTCAGATGCGGATTGGTCCACGTGCCTGTCATCTGTCACCGTATGTCTGCCACATCACTACCCTATCATCCCTGCCACGTCAGCTGTTGACGTCATCCATGCCATGTGTCACCCTTACAGTGGTGACATGTGTCACTCTTGGATAGGTCCAGCTGTACACCAAATCAACCTGTCATTCTCTACCACATGTCATCACCTGAGCCTTCCACGTGTCGTCTCCAGAAGCTGCCATGTCAGCTGTACAGCCGTACGGCCTGTACAATCATCATGCCACGTGGCATTGTACAGACTGTACAGTTATCCCCTTTTTTGCCTGTTTGACTTTTCAGGCAGAACGCGATATCTTGCTCATACGGAGCCCATTTGACGAAGTAAATATACCACCAGAATTAGGAAGACGAGACAGACACAATGACACTGGTTTTGTCACATTCCGAGCACTTTCATTTTTGAGCATTTTTAAACCCTGTCAGGCTTCTGGATCCGATTCTGGATCACACCTCCCCACAAAAAGACCTTTTGGTCCCCAAAAGGTTACTGACCAGTCAACAAGATCGGGATAGGCCACCCGGCTTGTCCGCTGTCTCTGAACTCTGTCCTGTGCACCTGTCTCATCAAGATCAACTGTAACACAATCATGACAACTGATAGTATATTGTTATCCATTTGAACCCTATTACATCTTACTGAAGACACTATCATCCATGTAGAAAACATTGCTAATGACAACATCAAAAAGACGACTGCAAATGAGCTAATATACTTTAAATATCTGCACGACATGAGCTTATCTTGAAGCAACTTATGATTGATTTTCCATTCAACAACCATGTCTTGTTCTTGCTTAAGATCAATTACTTCATTTGAAGCAATTATTGGTTTGTCGCTTGCTTGCACTGCCTTATTTAATTGTTCCATTGTTTGAACTGTTGTATTTGCTTTAACATGATGAGCATGAACCACATAATCCTGACCTGCTTTAGTGAATTGATATTGATTCTTTGTCTTGTAGAAGATTGCCTTACGATCATATAAATATGGGCTACCTAAGACCATTCCACATTCTCTTAACGACACTACATCACATGTTACCTCGTCCACATACTTAGATGTAATTGCAAATTTGATTGTGCACTGCTTTGTTATGTGCATTTGATGATGATTGCCTATCCATTTAAGTGTGTAAGGATTATGACGAGTTTGTGTTTTTAATCCCAATTGCTTAACCAATTCTTCTGAGATTAGATTAGATTGAGATCCACTGTCGATTAATGTGTCTATCTTAGTGTGTCGCATGATTACCCTTATATGAAACAACTTGCTTCTACAATCAATGTCTTCACCAAATTTACCTGTCATACCAACCAATGAAATCTTTGACTCATCACCTGAATCCGATCCCAAGTCTGTGGTTTTTGTTGTCGTTGCCACTGTCTGCGTTCCCTTCTTTTCCTTGAACCACTTTGGCCTCTTCTCAGGATGCAACTGCCAACATCTGTCCTCATCATGTCCCTCTTTCTTGCAATGCTTGCAAGAGGGCTTTCCTTCCTTCTTTTTCACTGCATTTGCATTCTTTCCATGCCTTTTCCTCTTATCCTCTTTCCTTAAAGACGATGATTCCCCTGACACACCTGCTTTCCCTGCTTCAATATATGTAGCTTGAACAGAAACCTCATCAAGGTTAGTGGGTCCAAACATGAAAATAGTGTTTCTAATATGCGTAGGTAAACCTCCTATATACTTCATAAGAGTTTCTTGT
>ML782126.1:306286-352653 GCA_009831015.1 Picea engelmannii | reverse complement strand
CTATCCTCCATGGCCTCAAACAGGCCTGGTTTATATAGATTTGAAGTTGGTTGCTCATCTCCAACTTCCTCCCAAAATTTGGGCTCCAAAAATGCCCAATATCTCCCAAAAATGGAGAAAATCAATAAAAATCAGGCATTTTATTAATAAAAACCCAAAATCTTAACCAAAAACCCACTTTATTTTAAAAATAGGGCGCATCCCCCTTCACGCTAACACCCTGGTCTTATGGGTGCACGACCATGTGGCCAAGCGCTTCACCTGCATGCTAGCCCCTGGTCCGGGCTCCTGGTCGTCGGTGTGGTCATAGGACCCATGGCTTAACTGTATAATCTGCGCGTCCTTTGGGTCGGGATAGGGTTTGGTCCTATGGGATCCACTCGGGATCTGGGGCTAGTCCCTATCCACAAAACTCCCCGTGCAAGTGGTAAGCCCCTCCGTTTGGGCTCTGTGCTTGTGTGGTTACACGTTGAATCGTGGGTTGGGGCTAAGCCTCGACCCTTTTCTCCGCCAACGAACCATTCAATCCAACACATATAATTTTTTTACCATATAGTTTACAAGAACCAACAGGCACCTAGGTGGTTAGCCCAGTCCCGCCAGTCCATTCCTCAGAGGTGAGGTCGTGGGTTCGACCCTCAGCAAAACCATAATTTTACATATAACCATAACAACCAACAACACAGTGCCATGTGGAATCCCGTGACTGGGCCACGTGGCACCTCAACAACCAACCAAAACATGCCACGCATTAGATGTCGATTGGTCCATGTGCCTGCCACCTGTCTCCGTACATTTTCCATGTCATTGCCCTGTCATCCCTGCCACGTCAGCTGCTGACATCATCCGTGCCACATGTCACCCTTACAGTGGTGACACATGTCACTCTTGGATAGGTCCAGCTGTACGCCAAATCAACCTGTCACGCTCTGCCATGTGTCATCATCCAAGCCTGCCACATGTTGTCTCTAGAAGATGCCACGTCAGCTGTATGGCCGTACGGCCTGTACAGTCATCATGCCACGTGGCACTGTACGGACTGTACAGTCATCCCCTTTTTTGCCTGTTTGACTTTTCGAATAGAACGTGATATCTTGCTCATACGGATCCCGTTTGACGAAGTAAATATACCGCCGGAATCAGGAAGACGAGACAGACAAAATGGCACTGGTTTCATTGCATTCCAAGCACTTTCATTTTTGAGCATTTTTAAACCCTGTCAGTCTTCTGGATCCGATTTTGGATCACACCTCCCCACAAAAAGACCTTTTGGTCCCCAAAAGGTTATTGACCAGTCAACAAGCTCGGGATAGGCTACCTGGCTTGTCCGCTGTCTCTGAACTCTGTCCTGTGCACCTGTCTCATCAAGATCAACTATAACACAATCATGACAACTGACAATATATTGTTAGCCATTTGAACCCTGTTACATCTTACTGAAGCCACTATCATCCATGTAGAAAAAATTTCTAATGACAACATAAAAAATATGACTACAAATGAGCTGATATACTTTAAATATCTGCACGACATGAGCTTATCTTGAAGCAACTTATGATTGATTTTCCATTCAACAACCATGTCTTGTTCTTGCTTAAGATCAATTACTTCATTTGAAACAATTATTGGTTTGTCTCTTGCTTGCACTGCCTTCTTTAATTGTTCCATTGTTTGAACTATTGTATTTTCTTTAACATGATGAGCATGAACCACATAAACCTGACCTACTTTAGTGAATTGATATTGATTCTTTGTCCTGTAGAAGATTGCCTTACGATCATATAAATATGGGCTACCTAAGACCATTCCACATTCTCGTAACGACACTACATCACATGTTACCTCGTCCACATACTTAGATGTAATTGCAAATTTGATTGTGCACTGCTTTGTTATGTGCATTTGATGATGATTGCTTATCCATTTAAGTGTGTAAGGCTTATGATGAGTTTGTGTTTTTAATCCCAATTGCTTAACCAATTATTCTGAGATTAGATTATATTGAGATCCACTGTCGATTAATGTGTCTATCTTAGTGTGTCGCATGATTACCCTTATATGAAAGAACTTGATTCTACAATCAATGTCTTCACCAAATTTACCTGTCATACCAACCAATGAAATCTTTGACTCATCACCTGAATCTGATCCCAAGTCCGTGGTTTTTGTTGTCGTTGCCACTGCCTGCGTTCGCTTCTTTTCCTTGAACCACTTTGGCCTCTTCTCGGGATGCAATTGCCAACATCTATCCTCATCATGTCCCTCTTTCTTGCAATGCTTTCAAGAGGGCTTTCCTTCCTTCTTTGTCATTGCATTTGCATTCTTGCCATGCTTTTTCCTCTTATCCTCTTTCCTTAAAGACGATGATTCCCCTGACACACCTGCTTTCCCTGCTTCAATATATGTAGCTTGAAAAAAAATCTCATCAAGGTTAGTGGGTCCAAACATGAAAACAGTGTTTCTAATATGCGCAAGTAAACCTCCTATATACTTCATAAGAGTTTCTTGTGTTTGCAAAGGGATATCTAACATTAATGCCATTTTTCAAAATCCATCGGTGTATTCTTGCACTATTTGTCCTTTTCTTAGTTTTAAAGATTGCCATTCAATTATTTCTTTTTCTTTATAACCCAAAGGATAGAATTGTTTCCTAAGTGTAGAAATGAAACTCTTCCATGATGGAAATACATTACCCACATGTTGTGTTCCTTTTTGCAGCTTGCTTTGCCACTAGATAAGAGTTGTACCTACAAGTCTCAAATATGCCAACTTGATTTGTGTGGCCTCATCCTTGATTTGTTGCACACTATAGTATACCTCCATCTGCCTGATCTAGTTGTCAAGTTTTTCTGCATTTACTTCACCATCATATATGGGCAACTCAAATTTTACATCAAGTTTTAACAATGACATTTCATGTTTATTCTTATGAACATTTTTCTTTCCATTAGATTTAGAACTTGAACTTGAAGAAGAAGGAGAAGAAGGAGGTGTTGATGGAGGTGAAGGAGGAATCTAAGGATGGTCCTCTTCCTCTTCACTTTTTCCTTTTGAATATCCACCCAAAACTGGTCTCTTTCATTCCAGGTAGTCCTCGTACAAAACTTTCACCATCTCCGACATAGCATGGAATGTTTTTCGGAACTCTTTCTCATCTTGAGAAATCCCTTCTTCCGATGCCATCTTCTCACTGTGAGAAGCTCTTTTTCTCAATCCAATTAATGGATTCTTTGCAACAAGCTCGCCTTCACCACGCTGTAGATTTTCCCTGGTTAACATGCAAAACTCAAATCCAAATGTCAACTAGCTCTGATACCACTTGATCCATAGGATCTTTTAATGACTATGGTTGAGTTTTAATTTTGCATGCGTTAATTAACCATTTGAGAAACTTAGTGAAAGAATGAGGAAAGAAGAGGAATTATGACAACCATATACATATGTGCAGATCTGAAATGAAATAATAGACAACAAACCATAACACACAGATTGATAACAGAGTTCGGCACAACTTTTCCTACGTCTCTGTGCCTTTGTCTCTGTGGGGGAGGCTTCTTTATTTCTGTTCAAAAGCTCAAAAATACATTTATGCAATACCAAATGGCTACAAGACTGATTTGGTCATGTTCGTCCAGATCTCAAGAACCCTGCAAAGAAAATGACACGCAAAACGGACGTCCGGATCTCCCAAAAATGACCCGACAACATCTGCTCCTCAATAGCTTCCCTTCATAAAAATGGCTTTGGCTTGGCTTCCCTTCAGCATAACTCTTCTCTGACTACCTCTTGACTGTCCTCCATGGCCTCAAACAGGCATGGTTTATATAGATTTGAAGTTGGTTTCTCATCTCCAACTTCCTCCCAATATTTGGGCTCCAAAAATGCCCAATATCTCCCAAAAGTGGAGAAAATCAATAAAAATCAGGCATTTTATTAATAAAAACCCAAAATCTTAACCAAAAACCCACTTTATTTTAAAAATAGGGCACAACCACCTTCGTGCTAACACCCTGGTCTTATGGGTGCGCGACCATGTGGCCAAGCGCACCACCTGCATGCTAGCCCCTGGTCCGGGCTCCTGGTCGTCGACGTGGTCATAAGACCCGTGGCTTAACTGTATAATCTGGGCGCCCTTTGGATCGGGATAGGGTCTAGTCTTGTGGGATCCGCCCAGCATCCAGGGCTAGTCCCTATCCACAAAAATCCCTACGCAAGTGGTAAGCCCCTCTGTTTGGGATCTATGGTCGTGTGGTTACACGTTGAATCGTGGGCTGGGGCTAAGCCCCGACCCTTTTCTCTGCCAACGAACCATTCAATCCAACACATATAATTTTTTTACCATATAGTTTACAAGAAACAACAGGTGCCCGGGTGGTTAGCTCGGTCCCGCCACTCCATTCCCCGGAGGTGAGGTCGTGGGTTCGACCCTCAGCAAAACCATAATTTTACATATAACCATAACAACCAACCACAGGGTGCCACATGGCAGCCCATGACTAGGCCACGTGGAACCTCAACAACCAACCAAAACATGCCACGCGTCAGATGTCAACTGGTCCACGTGCCTGCCATCTGTCGCCATACATCTACCACGTCACTGCCCTGTCATCCCTGCCACGTTAGCTGTTGATGTCATCCGTGCCACATGTCACCCTTACAGTGGTGACACGTGTCACTCTTGGATAGGTCCCGCTGTATGCCAAATCAACTTGTCATGCTCTGCCACGTGTCATCACCTGAGCCTGCCACATGTTGTCTCTAGAATCTACCACATCAACTATACGACCGTACGGCCTGTACAGTCATCATGCCATGTGGCACTGTACGGACTATACGGACTGTACAGTCATCCCCTTTTTTGCCTGTTTGACTTTTCGGACAGAATGCGATATCTTGCTCATATGGAGCCCGTTTGATGAAGTAAATATACCGCCGGAATCAGGAAGACGAGACAGACACAATGGTACTAGTTTCGTCGCATTCCAAGCACTTTCATTTTTGAGCATTTTTAAACCCTGTCAGGCTTCTGGATCCGATTATGGATCATCAGAGCACCACAAAAACTATAGGTAATGGAACAAGAACCCACACAGACTATCGAATTCATAAAATTGGATGAAATTCCCCCACCCAATATGGAACCAGCAAGCCCCACACCCGTGGTGGAGGAAACCCAAAAAACAACAACAGTTGACATGGACATTGATATGTCAAAAATGGGATAGGGCTAGTAGGCTAAGGACACACACAATCCTTCGTGCCATGAATACATTGAAGAGGCCCAGAGGGTAAATGGGACAACCCCAAACCAAACATAAGTGGCCACACTAGGATGGTCACACACAACAACGTCGAAGCAGAAACAAGAGGGGATAGAAGAATATGTTACCAGTCAACCAGAGGCATATGTCTATGACAGAGCAATGGAGGCTGGAACCTCGAGTCAACCACCACAGTGAAAGGGAAAAAAACCCATAGCAAGATCATCGCGCAAACATGTTACAACAACCATAGTCTTGCTGCACATTTCGGAAGGGGTGCACACCACGCCTAACCATTTGGGGTGCGTGGAAAGACCACAGTACTCGAACCACGATGTGGCCGACGTGGAAAATTTCCCCGAATTTGAAAAGCAGTTCTACCTTGACATCGTGGGTAAAATACCCTTTGATGATCCATTTTTTCAACCAAAATAGTGGACAACCGAACTGGCCAACACTAGGATTCTAAACCTATTGGATATCCCACATTTTGGAAGGGGCCGTGACGTAAACAAGTGCGTTAAGAAGCTTATGGTAGTCACCCATAGAGGGTAGCTATGGGTGGAAGAGCCTATCTTTATAGATGTAGAGCTCATTTCTTTTATTACAGGGCTGCCATCTTGGGGGGAGAATCCTACGAAGTACCTCTATGACAAGACAAAGGAGAAGGCGCTGACGCAAAAGATGAAGAAGACGTATGGAACAAGGAGAGGGTCATGTGGAATAATCATCAAGCGCATTAGTGATGCAACAACAAGGTTAGCCACCAAACTCATGGCTTGAAATTTTCTCAGGAAATTCCGCAAGGAGGAAGTCCCTGCCGGGGTCATTGTGGCTGCATCATAGTGTGCAGAGGGCACTATGCTCAGCTGGGACCTGTACTTGTTAAACCCATTCCTTGAGTACTGTAAAGACACACATGGCATGGGGATAGAGTTTCACTATTCTTTGCTACTCATCTTGATTGCCTTGATCATATGGAAGGAGCCCCAGTACACATACTTTTTCGAGTAGAATAGTGGTTTACACGTAACACGATACACATCATTGGGGAGCACTTCAGACCCCAAAGTTAGAACTACAAATGCAAGCATGTTCGTGGGGTATTACAACGACCTCCAAGAAAGAATTTCCAACACTTGGAGAATTACTCCAGAAGTGGTCGTACAATACCGGGACATTGCCAACTTCAAAGTGACCAGGCACACCATATGGATCCAAGCACAAAGGGATCCTGAGAAGGAATGGATACAATTGCGATACTGCATCAAGGAAGAAGACGTTGAGATTTCCATCCAGGATTATCAATATGACTGGAGAGTTCCAGTTATGACTCAAGAGATTCCCACAGGTAAGGAGGCTGATGTAGAGCAATATTAGACACCTTCTAGGGATAAAGCTATGTCCAATAAGCCATTTCCAAGTGAGAAGCCAAAATAACAAAATAAGGGGGGTGTGCCAAATAAAGGTACTCAGGCTGGGAAAAAAGACGCCACCCAGGCAGTGAAAGAACACGAAAAAGGGGATGAGACAACACAAGGAACCACATCAAGTGCTACCCAAGAGGAACAAGTCTATACCAAGAGGCTGATCATACACACTTGGGGTGCATGCAAAAAGGATAAGGCACACAAGAAGCCGCTAGAATATACAATCACCGAGGATGACGTGAACCTCGTTGCCGAAAGAGTCCACAATTGGGAAGTTGAGGAGTTTGAAGACACCCATCACCAAAGGGACCAAATTTAGGATGAGATGGATGACATAAGGAAAGTCCTAGATAATATCAAAGAATCACAGAGGGAGGTAAGAGGAACAAATTCATTCCCTACAACATCAGAAGAAGGAGCCAAGGCTGCGCTGAGTGAGCATGAGATGATCCAGATGATAGGACATTAGAGACTGACCTTCCACATTACATCCAACATGCTGTGCACATATGATATTGTAGTCCAGACACCCTTAAAATATCTGGTGTAGATAAATTTGGTAATGGGGCGGATACCAACCAAGGCACTATACAAACTACAAGTCAATGTCATGTAGGAGGTGTAGTTGCATGCAAAAACAAACATAGAAGAGTTACAACACACAAAGGACAACAAAGAGGAATTGGAGTTGGTGCTCAAGCAAGTCAAGCTCGAGACCAAATATGAGAAATATCACATAGATAGGCTCAAGTAGGGAGTGGATATATCCTATGACAAATTACAAAAAGTGCGCAAATAACAGAGCCCATGAAAACAAAAAAAAATGATCAGATTATGAAAACAATTGATCAATATAGGTAGGAGATCAGGAACCTTTGGGAACAACTCATTCCTACCACTCCCCCAGAGGTGAAGGAACATAGGAAGCAAGAACCAACCAAACAGATGGAGTAAATGGAACGACAAGTTAGTGCAACTGTCGACTTGTTTGATAGAGTAGTGAAGCTATGGACAAAGCTAGAGGAAGATCAACAAGTCCAACACTGGGACCAGGAAGAGGAAAATATAAGCGTATCCATACAGGACCTCAAGCAGAGGCATAAAATGATGAAGATCACTGAGCACCTCAAAGGAGTAAATGACATGAAGAAGCTGCAAGTAGAGCTAATAGCTAGGCAAACACAGAAGAAGGATCAACAAGCTCAAATGGAACCTCTCAAAGAAATAGCAGCAGAGGTCATTGCATAAGAATATGAGTAAAATAAGAACATGGTGCAAACACAGGCACAATGCATAGAAATTATCAACGAGGAGATCACAATGCAAGTGTTAGATGTTCTCAAAGAAAATACTACGCAAGCTCAAACACAAGGAAGGAACTCACAGACAAGTTCCATACTATCACAAGAGTTGTTGAGGAAGCACACAAAGAATAGGTAGCTTGGGAAAAGCCACATGTTAGTGTTGGGGGCCTATTGGACGTAGACCTAGTCAGGGGAAAATGATATTTTTGGGAAGAGAAGCAAGAAGGGAAGAAAGGACAACTGGAAGGAAAAGCAACACGTACGAGGGAAACATGTGAGGCGCTCATGCAAGGGAGACCTAATGATGATAGGGTTAGGGTTTTTTTAATTTATTGTAATGTCTTATGAGCCAAGAATATATATAAGTAGTACTTAAGAGGTCTACGAGGAGTCAAAAGGATTAGAGAGAGAGTAAAGGATAGAGGGAGAGCCCGGAAGTTGTAAGGTTTGTAAGAACTATATTATTTCGTAAGCTGGTGAGCTAGAGAAGTAGTGAGGGACTTGATCCTGAGGGTTAGATCACATGCTGAGGAGCCTGGTGCGATCTAGTCAGCCTCATAGGGATCAAGAAGCCTATCGAGATTGTAAGATCCAATATTGTAAACATGCGTGGCATGACATATTGTTGAGACATAATAAAGATCTTGAAAGCCAAATATTTTTGGACGTAGCCTAGGAGGGGGTGAATCATGGTAACACTTATGTTATGTGATTGAATGTAAGCATCTCTATCATTGTTAAGTATGGAATGCTAGATGAATGAAACTATGTAAGATCTGATACTCTACATGCATGAATGACTGCTTTAATCAAGAGGTTAGACTAGATAAATAAAGATCACAAGGTATAACCACAGATCTCCACTCATTCCTAGGTTGCAAGTAGCTGAGTATTGTAGCCACCCATAGAGCTATCTCGGGTGAGAATACGCAGTACATCCTATGTGCTACGTTTCCTTTTGGTTTACCAGGGGGGCCGATAGTTTTAGAGGGATTTTGTTGGAAGCTTGTTAAATTTGAACCTAGGTCAATCTATGACAGTAAGGTAAGATTAGAGTAGATAACTGATAAAGTAGAATAACAAACCAACAACCAACATTCAACTAATGGTAACCATTGAGCCCATTGATTTTGCCTTTCAGAGGCAAAACACCTCAAATAAGTCTCCAAACACTTGTTGATGAATTTAGTTTGACCATCAGTCTGGGGATGATAGGTGGTGCTGAGATGCAATTGGGTGCCCTGTAGTTTGAACAGTTCTTGCCAAAAATTGTTGGTTAAAGTGGGATCTCGATCAGGAAAAATAGAATGAGGCATGCCATGAAGCTTGAAGATATGATCCATGGAAATTTGAGCCATAGTGGATGCGGTAAATGGGTGTTGAAGAGAAAAAAAATGAGCATACTTGGATAGATGATCCACGACCACCATGATGAATAACTTATTTCCCAATTTAGGTAATCCCACAATAAAATCCATAGATATTTCCCTCCAAATAGCGGGTGGAATCGAAAGCGGTTGGAGTGTGCCAGGAGGTTTGATGGTTTCACCTTTGTTGCATTGAAAAACATCACATTCTGCTACAAAAGTGAAAATGTCCTTTTTCATACCATCCTAGAAAAAAAAATGTTTGACCTGATCATAGGTTTTGGTAAACCCTGAATTCCTAGCTGTGGGAGTAGCATGAAGCTCAGAAAGAACCATGGATTTAAGTTGTGATTGTTTACTTAAATACAAACGACCTTTGTAGTGAATCTCATCATTGTGCCAAGAGTACCCTAGGGAAACTGGAGAGTTGGCTTGCAATTGTTGGATCAGACCTCATGAATCATGTCTTTCGTTCTTTTCTCCGTCATTTTGTCTTAGTTTTCTTTGATGATATTCTCATCTATAGAAAAACTTGGCAATCCCATCTTGCCCATTTGGATCAAATCCTCCATCTACTTTCTCAGAACCAACTTTTCCTCAAATGCTCTAAATGTTCCTTTGGCGCCTCAGAAGTAGAGTAATTGGATCATATTGTTGGCCAAGCTAGTGTGCAGGTGTATCCTAAAAAGATCGAAGCAATGCAGGATTGGCCTCGCCCAAATACTATCAAAATCTTGTGTGGTTTTATGGGTTTAACATGATATTTTTGCAAGTTTGTTCAAAATTATATGAATATTGCGACCCCTCTCACTACTCTCCTTAAAAATAATTATTTCACTTGGACTCTCACAATGGATTAGGATTTTCAAGATTTGAAGGCGACTATGTGTACTACTCCGGTCTTGGCTCTTCCTGATTTCACAAAGACCTTTGTCCTGGAATGTGATGCCTCAGGCAAAGGAATTGGAACTGCCCTTATGCAAGAAGGCATACCTTTGGCCTTTACCAACAAAAAATTGTCATAATGCCATTTGGGCCAATCAATAAATGAAAAGGAAATGTTGGCTATTCTACATGAAGTAGATCTCTAGCGCCCTTATCTATTGGGGAAACGTTTCCAAATTAAGATAGATCATTGAAGCCTCAAGTATTTTCTAGAGAAACAACCTTCATCCCTAGAGAAACAAAAATGGGTAACTAAGATCTTTGTTTATGATTATGATATCATTTACAAGAAATGCAAAGAAAATGTGGTTGCTGACACTCTTTCTCAGAAATATGAAGATGAAGGGTCTCTTTTCTCCCTCTACTTCATTGTTGCATATTTCCTCCAAGATGTGCACCAAGAATGGCTACATTATCCTAAAACCTTGCTCTGATACCACTTGTAGTATTCCATATATAAAATAGTATGCAACATAGAAATAATTAGCTAGAAATGACAGAGAAACAATGATATAACCAGAACAATACCACAATAATTGTTGGGTATGTGTTATATTCTTTGCATGTGTGTGCGTGGGCGCGTCAGATTCGATAACTACGTCTGATGGTCCCTAGAAAGAAGACCATGTTATGGCATCAAAGACTGGGGCATATTGGAGAAAAGGGCCTTCGAACACTACACAGTAAAGGTATGGTTGAAGGTATTTCTAATTGCACTCTGGATTTTGATTTCTGTGAACATTGCATATATGGTAAACAAAATCGAGTAAGATTCTCATCTGGTGCTACAATAACAAAGGGGATCTTAGAGTTGATACATAGTGATGTGTTTGGACATGTGCCTGTTCCATTACTAGGTAAATCTGTGTATTATATTTCATTCATAGATGATTTCTCAAGGAACACATGGATTTATTTTCTTAGAAATAAATCTGAGGTGTTTGATAAATTTAAAGAGTTTAAGGCTCTGGTAGAAAATCAGACAGAGAAGAAAATAAAGGTATCGAGGACAGATAATGGTGGATAATTCAGTGGAAATGAATTCAAAGATTTCTGTAAGAAGTGTGGTATAGAAAGGCATAATACTACTCCATACACACCTCAATAGAATGGAGTTGTAGAAAGGATGAACACGACACTAATGGAAGAAGCAAGGAGCATGCTCAGCGGTGCTGAGTTAGGACAATAATTCTTGGTAGAGGTAGTGGGTACAACATGTTACCTAGTCAATCGATCACCCTCATCAATGTTGGATGATAAAACTCCACATGAGGTATGGAATAGAAAGAAAACCTCTCTTGAATAGCTTAGAGTGTTTGGTTGTGATGCTTTTGTACATGTTCCAAAGGAAAATAGAAGTAAGCTGGATAAAAAATATTAAAAATGTATCTTTATTGGTTATAAAGATGGTGTGAAAGGTTATAAGCTTTGGAACCCAGAAACCAAGAAGACTGTTTACAATCGAGATGCTGTTTTTAGAGAGGCAAAATATGTTTCCAAACAGGGATTCCTACCAAGGCTAGAAGAACCTAAGAAAATAGAGTTGGAGTTGGATGATGCAAAATATGAATCATTTGAAGAAGATGAAGAAAAAGAAGAAGAACCTCATACCCTAGTATTGAGGAGATCAGTGAAGGAAATAAGTCAACCAAAAAGGTATAGTTTGTTATCACATATTCTTGCAAGGGGGATTTTTTACTGGATTTGGCCCTTGGGTGGAAAAATGTGAAGAATAGGGTTAAAAACCCACTAAATGGTGCTTACCCTAAGTCCACCAAAGTGATGTGACCATTTGGCACATTGTTCTAGGATGCATGCAATTCTGGGTGGCTAGGATCAACGTGCCTCAGATCGATATTCCCTGGCCATATCTGGGCCTCAACATGTGCAATCATTAAAAAAGGTAGAGCGGGTCGGGGAAAAAAAATGTGGTTTTTTGAGGTGCTACGTATCAGCCAGAGACACACATCGGGCCCAAAAGTGGGGAGGAATCAAACCACTTTTCGCGACCCCGATATGAGCATGTTCTTTTAGTGCCCTATCCCGGGTCGACAAGTGGCTGCTATGTCCCACTAGTAGCTGTCCCTCACTCCATCTCTCTCCTTTGTCCATCACATCCCCCACTCCCCTATATATTTCTCTCTCTCACACCTGTCCTCCATTCACCATCCCACCTGTCATGTCTTCCCCTCTAATATCCCGCCACCTGTGCCACCTCTATCCACATCAACTCTGTTCCATTACACCTCAGCTCCCACCTATGTCACCCCCACAACTTCTTCCCAGCCTCCATGTCTCCTCCACCTAGCCATCACACACTGAGAAGCCTTCCATTGCACCAATAGTCAAGCCAGACCCTCATCCACATCCACTGCCTAGCCATCCCTGTAGGCATCCAACTCAGCTCCAAGTGGAAGAATGTAGAGGTTTCCATATCTCACGGGTGCAGTGCTGACTCAGGCCTTCAAAATCTCGATGAAGAAATTATTAAGGTTGGTTGGTGGTGGTCGAGCATAATTTCCACCATAAATGGAAAGCACAGGGAAGGACTGTCAGCTAGTCATCTCAGCTGTAGAGCCTTCCTGACACATGATTGCATCTGATAGAACTTGCTTTTGACATGATACTGCATGCACAGTCTGTCAGGAAGAATGCAGACACAAATCCTTTAATGCGAAGACTCAAGCATGCCTTTGCTGCAGGAACAATTTTTTTGAGTATAAGTATGGAGTTATGTCATTTTTGTAAAGGTCTTTGGTTGAGAAGAGCTCCCATTTTTTGTAATATGTTTTAACACCAGGGATGTGTCTGGTTATGCAATCAATTTGAGACTTTTAGTTAATAGAAGTCAGTTTCTTTCCATCTCTTTGTAAACATTGTGTTAAGACACTCAGAATTGGAGGATTCAGTCGAGGGTTCTTGTGCTGTTGTAATGTAGGTTTGATTACAATAGCACCGTGATCAATTTTAATTAGATCTCCTTGTTATCTTTTTCCCTCTTACACTGAATGGCTCAGAACTGGAGGATCCAATCGAGTTGTTGTGGCCGCATAGGGATGTAGGTTTGATCATTGTGATGTTGGAACTATGTCATTCAGGCACATTTCAATGTTTGAAACCTGGGCTCAAAATCATCATCGAGCCTAAGTTTATCTTCTTCAAGCTGTTGGAAGGCCAGATGCCCATAGAAATCTTGTTCTCATTTTCTCATCAAGTCTTCCCTCTACTCGCCTTTAAACTCAATCCACTGACTGAATTTAATGTGGCCCTCACTTCCCTGTGCATTTCTTGTCCATTTTTGTGTTGTAACATCATTCTAGTGTTGAGTTTTGTCCATTGACTACCACCCATTTAAACCAACTTCCACCTAAACATTTATGGGTATCAAGCTTACCTCTACCACAATCCAGGGGTGACTTTTGTTGTTCACATAGTCCACCTGATTTCTGTTCCAATTTTGCTTTATCTATTACTGATGATGATCCCAAAACTGTCAGGGAAGTAGTGAATTCAAAGGATAGTAAACTCGGGAAGAAGGCCATGGTTGAATAAATGGATGCCTTGGATAAGAATGAGGCACAAGATATAGTTGAGTTGCTAGCTGGAAGAAAATATGTTGGTAGAAAATGGTTGTTTAAGAAGAAGTTTAATGCAGAAGGAAAAGTGGAGAAATACAAAGCTCGGTTAGTAGAAAAAGGTTATTCCTAGGTAGAGGGAATTGACTTTGGTGATAATTTTTATCCTATTGCTAAGTTAACTTCTATTAGATTTATTTTATCTATTGCTGCTGCTTTTGATCTTGAAGTGGAACGGATGGATGCAAATACAACATTCCTACATGGGGATCTGGAAGAAGAAATCTACATGAAGAAACTAGAAGGATTTGTAGTGAAGGGAAATAAAGAGCTGGTCTATAAGCTAAAGAAGTCACTATATGGTCTGAAGCAATCACCTAGGATGTGGTACCAAAAGTTTGACACATACATCCTTGGATTGAGATTTGTGAGAAGCAGGGATTATCACTGTGTATATTCCAAGAAGGTTGGTAATCACTTCATTTATGTAGTGTTGTATGTTGATGACATATTGCTGGTAGGAAACAACATGGATGTTATCAAGGAGGTGAAATCACAACTATCCTCCAAATTTGACATGAAGGATCTTGGTGCTGCTAACTTCATTATGGGAATGGAGATTAAAAGAGATCATGCAAACATTAAACTATGGTTGAATCAAAGAAAATATGTTGAGATGATATTGCAGAGGTTTAATATGCATGGAAGTAAACTGGTCAAGGTTCCTATTCCTATAGGTGTAAAGTTATCTGCAGATTAGTGTCCCAAGACACAAGAAGAAGAAGAGGACATGTCCCATGTTCTGTATGCCAGTGCAGTTGGTAGTTTGATTTATGCAATGGTCTGTACTAGACTAGACATTGCACATGCAGTGGGAGTTTTGAGTAGGTATATGTCAAAACCAGGGAAGGAGCATTGGACAACAGTAAAGAGGGTCTTCAGGTATCTTTGTGGCACTACTAGTTATGGATTGTGCTACCAAGGAAGACTGAGATTGGACAAAGTGGTGGACATACATGGCTTTGTTGATGCATAATGGGCTAGAGATCTGGATCACAAAATATATACAAGTGGGTATGTGCTTAACCTATTTGAAGGAGAAATTAGTTGGATGAGAAAAAGACAGGCTGTAGTGGCACTCTCAACTATAGAAGATGAATACATGGCAACCACTCATGCAAGAAAGGAAGCAGTATGGTTGCATAGATTGTGTTCAGGTATTGGGTTGGTACAACAAGAAATAAGATTATATTGTGACATTTAGAGTGCAATATTCCTGGCAAAGAACCCAACTTATCATTCGAAGGCAAAGCATATTGATGTTCAATATCACTTTGTGAGAGACATGGTTGAAGAAAAGAAGGTGTTGTTAGAAAAAGGTTGACACTTTGAAGAATGTTGTAGATTCATTGACAAATTCTGTGAGCACAGAAAATTTCTCTTGGTGTAGAGTAACAATGGGCATTGCTGCCCTGGATTGTTGACTGTACAATCCTATGGACCCCTGGATGCAAAGAAAACAATAAGTGGGAGAATGTTGGGTATGTGTTATATTATTTGCATGTGTGTGTGTGGGTGCGTCATATTCGACAACCACGTTTGAATATCCCTCTAGTAGTGCTCTTTGTTTCGTGTGTGCCGAGCGCTTCCTAGGGGGGTCCCAGGGGGGCCAGGTATGCCCCCTCCTAGTTACGCACAATGTTTGGGGCAATGCCCTGATTTTTTTTGGGGGCGTTTTTTCTATTTTAGCGGATTTTTCTATTTTTAGAGGTTTTCTAAATTAATCCCAGATTAAGGGATCATGGTTTTGGTATATAATGAATACCTAAAAAAATTGTATATATATTGTATGGTGAATGGTGAAATTAATACAATGAAGCGTTGAAATGTTTTCTCTCTATTAAGGGTTTCTGTTATAGATCTCTATGTACTATGTGTATGAGCCATTGATTAATTTTTGTTTTTCTTAAGAATATATATGCATTTCTTTACTTCAAAGGTTTAAAACTTACAATAATACCACAATAATACCAGAATAACACTAGAAAGAGAACTTTGATTACTAAGAGCAATGTTCACTTGCCTCTTCAAGGGGGAAACCTCCAACAAAGCATAGCTCTATTACAATAATATCCAAGACAAAAAATCTCATACCCTCTATTCCTATTTATAATAAATCTACCTATCCAAAAGAACAATCTAGAGGAATATCCTTCTAGAAGTGGAAGCTTCTATTAGGTCTTCTTACACTTGACTTATTCCTCCTTATTGCTAGGCCTTATTCATATTGACCTTTATTATATGGAAATATATTATTCTACCCACTTGAGGGGTTAGGTAGGTTAGGTCCCTAACGATTGATCTGAATAAAGTATTTTTTGAGGGTTAGGTCACATGATGTAGAGCTTGGTGTGGTCTAGTCTACCTCATAGAGGGTACTTACCCTCCTTTTTATTGTAAGCCTGAAGATGTAATGCACACAACGCAAATTTTTCAGAAGAATGAATAAAAGAGTAGAAGAGATAGATATTTGTGGATGTAGCTCCAGGGGGGGTGAACCATGATAAATATATTGTATTTATGTGTCATGAATGATGATTTTACTATTATGTTAATTATCAGTCAAAGAATGAATGATTAAATTGATTAAGACATCATGCATGCATATTTTAATGAATGAATGAACACTACATTTAGATGAATCAATGAAAAATATTAATGTATGAAGAAACATATCAAAAAATAGTCCCAGTCCCTTCCTAGACTGTAAACACTTGAGTATTGCAGTACCCCATAAAGCTATCTCAGGTGAGACTGTGCTGTGTGCCCTGTATGTAGCGTTTCCTTCTGGTTTACTAGGAGGGACGATAGTTTGAGGGTTTTGTTGGAAACCTATTGAGATCAAAACCTGGGTCATCCCAAGAGTCCAACAAATGGTTTTTTTTCCAATTGAAACTGCAAAAGATTGAGTGGAAGGGATCTATGGAAGAAAATAATAGAGAATGAAAGCATAAAAGGGAATGTTCATGCCATGGAATCCAATGAAGGAAGAGATTTAAATATGGTTAAGGACCAAGGAACTTGATTTTTCCTAGAAATAAAACAGAAACCCTAAATTTACACCACACAAATATCTCGAAAAATATGTGTTTAGCGACTTGCATGAAGTATTTTTCTGCAAATTCCTGCATTTGTTGTAGTAGTGGTTATTGAGGTTGAAGGAAAACCATCTTACGAATCAGATCAGATACCTAGAGTGGAATTCTGTGGATATCCTATAGTTACAACAAGTCAATAATAAATTTACGCACCTAGTAGGTTTTTGGTTAGACAATATTATTGTAGGGTTTATCACTAAATTTGCAGTTGATACTGTGAAGTCATACACTGCTATAGAGCAGGATTTTAAGAAGGGACCCAGAGGTAGGTACATCCGATCACTATATAATTCTATCAAGATTTTATTGTATGAAAAAGGTGTGATGACTATGGAATCAAACAACTAAACTTCCCTATGTGAATGGGGGAAGGGGGAAAGCACTGACAAGATTTTGATATATGGACAGTGAGATGGATAAGGGGAATAAAAAGGAGTCCATGGACCCAATCATGATGGATGAGGACTGGCCAAATAAAATAATGGCAAATGTTGGAAAGATGCACATCGGTAGACCTTACCAATATAAGATGAATAAAAAAAGGGGGCCATAGCCAACAGAGAGGGCTTGGAGAGTGATGAAGAAGAGGTAGAGGATCTTTGGGATATGGAGAATATTGAGGAAATCCTACGTGAAACATATGAAAGGACAAAAAAAGGTTCAGGGTTAAGAACATAAGGCATAAGTCAAGTCCAGATCATAGTCAAAGTGGAACCTACAACCCCATGTGCGACTAATACATTTGAAAGAACACCAACTTTCATACAACCAATTTTTAGTAGAAAAGGCACAATATGTCAAGGATCCAATAGAGGACCCACAACTAGGGGTACAAGTTTAGGAAGTAACAATCAACTATCTACACTACACATAGGCAGTATTTCAACACAATTCAAAATGGCAGGAGTAGATTCCACTATCAAATTACTAGAGTTTCGAGGCAAGGCATTAGAGGACCCTAAGAAGAATTTATTTATTTGTGAAAATATCTAGGAAGAAAAGTAGGTCACAGACGAGGATACAAAAGTTGCATAGTTAGATATAACACTCAGAGACCACTTGCTAGACTGGTACATGAGCCTTGATATAAATAGTCCACAAGGAGCACCAAAGACTGTCGCAGAGGTGAAAGAGATACTGGTAAATGAAGTCCAGAAGCCAAGCTCAAAAGACCAGTACATGAATGAAATGATTGAGATCAGGAAGAAACTAGGTGAGTATGTTTGGGAGATTGATCAAAGGTTCAAATGTCTAAAAGGGAAGTTGAAATACTCTATTACTGACATGCAACATAGACAATTATTTGCGAACTCACTATTACCACACTTGAAGTATCCTTTGATACAACATAAATTCCAAACTCAGGAAAAGGCTCTACAAGCAGCCCTACAGCTGGAAGAAAACCAATATAAATAGACCGATCCAACAATAGAAGAGATGAAAGAGGATATGGAGAATTTGACATTTCAGTTGAACTAGAATAAGGGGAAAGAGAAGAGAGAAGTTGTTTGGTGTATGTTATGTAGGACAAAAGGACACCATAAGAATGCATGTCCAACCTTTGTGTAGTACTTGACAGTAGGGGTGCCAAACACCTTGCGAATAGGAGGACCATGGTGTGATATTTTTAAGACATATGGGCATGATCGATATCATTTTCCAATGATGTAGAAGTATAAGACAATGCCAAATATTTCTTATTGCAACTTTTACAAATCATTGGGTCAAGATGACAAGGACTCTAGAACACTGGAATTGATGAGAGAAAAAACTTCATACACATAGAGGGTGCAAGTAGAGATGATGATAGGAAAATATGCACCACATTTCAATAATGTGCAACCACAATTCAATCCCACACAACCACATTTCAATAATGTGCAACCACAATTCAATCCCGCACAACCACATTTCAATAATGTGCACTGAGGTTTTCTAATTCCCTCAACCTCCTTCTCAACTCTTGTTTCTGTTTTCTAGCCAACAACTTTTGAACATGCCATTTTGCCTTCCTATTTAGAGGACATTTGTACCTGCAGTGTACCTTTGCCTCTTGCTACATCTTCAATGCTAGATGTTCCAACCTTGCTCTTATCTCATTAAGCTCCATATCCATCTCTGGATTTCATATATTCTTGTGGCCTTCTCTTTGACCATGATCATGGCCTTTAGTATCCATTTCCACTTTCTACCTTCCCTCCTAGCAAGCCTATGGATCACTCTACATCTGAGAGTATCTCCATCTTCTCTCACAACTCACCTGGATGTTAAAATTTTTGCTGTTGCGCACATGCAACAACCTTCTCACAGAGCACCAGTACCCTAAATTCCTTTCACATGTTGTCTACAAGAAATTTTGAACCTCTGATATCATATAATGTTACCAGATCATCTCCTTTCACTGTATCTCTCTTGTTTTCTATTTGCAAAAAAAATAACGACCTCCTCCTCTTTCTCTTTCGCCTGAAATCTATAGACGAAAATCATCTCTGATACCACCTGGTATAAGAGTATCTCTTGTCACCATCTTTCCCTTTGCCTACTATATGCAAGCAAAATTATGGATTTGATACCACCTGATGCAACCCCCCTCCCCTCTTGGGGTTCTGCGACCTCCTGGTCTAGGATGTTTCTTTATTATGAGTCAGATTGAATCTTCAGGATCCTGATTGAACCCAAAAACAATTATACATAGGCCCATTTTCTCCCTTAGGTTCAGGTCCCGTGATACCCACACCCTTTGTTTGCGTGCACTTCAATTTGTGGGCGCTAGATCCTTTTCACTAGCCCCTTCCTACATATGCCCCTAGGCTATGAACTTGCACAAAAGCGTGATTGCGGGAGTGGGAAAGAGTTGTTTTGGACCAACCTTATTTTCACCCCAAAATTCACCTCCAGCTGCCATGTATCCCTTTGTTAAAACCGTGGTTGAAATTGTGGCCCTCCTCTTTAGGAAAATTAATGTCCGAGCATGTCCTGGCCCCACAATCCTTCCCATTCGTCTATCTCTCACTTTTGACAATGATCCATGATCAACGAATGCTATCGAATCCCCTTTCCTGCCTTCTTCTTCCTCCTTCCATGTACAATCCTAGATCTCCATGATCTGTCGACACATAGCTCCCTTCCAAATCAATGGTTGTGGCTGATTCTGGATTTACGGCCTTTGGGAGTTCCAAATTTCAACATTTTCTTTTCCCTATGTGAAAATATTCCAGAGTAGAATATATATCGACACCTACCCACCTTAATCTATGGCCGCGATCTCCTCCATGAGTCTAGCCTTCGGGAATCTAAAATTTCAAATTCTCATTTCTTCCAAAGATATTTCTCCAAAATGGAAAGTCTTTTGCCACACGTCCTCCCCAATCAATGAATCTGCTCTTGCTTTGGGACTTTGTCCTTCTCAACCATATTGACGGTCCTTTCGATCCCTCCTCCATCAACGATCGAGATCTTCTCTGGGTCTTCGGACCTTTTCCTCCTTCTCTTTCCTCTGGAGATATAGATCTGGCGTCACGTGTCCACCTTCACATCGACAACTCTCATCGTTTTCAAGACTTCGGCCTTCGGGATTCTCAAATATTAACAAACAAAAAACTTCAAAGTGAATCCTTACAGAGTGTTGGATCCTCTAACACATGTTTTCCCTGATCCAATGATTATCCAACAGAATGAATCTCCATCTTCCACGTATCCCCTTGCAGATCAACTATCCATTTGGGATCTATGACCCTGGATGATTTGGGCTTCAACGCTTTGGGATATTCTGAAAAAAAACTTCTTAGAGACCCCATAGTACGATCCCCAAAGTTCATGATCTGGTGACACCTGTCTAACCCAAATCAACAATTCCCATCTACTTGGACTGTTCAGGCTTCGAAGATCTCAAAATTCCATCCTTCATGTTCTCCTAGAGTGTTTTCACCCAGATTTCATGATCTTTTGCCACTTGCCCTTCTTGATTTGACAGTCCATATTCTCTTCATCCCTTCGACTCTTTGGCACTTTGACTATTCAGGCTTCGGGAGTTTCAAACTCCTATCCACTCATTTCCCCTGGAGTGCTTTCACCCGAAACAAACGATCTCTTGACACGTGTCTCCTCCTTGATCTGATGACCTCTATTCACTTCGGGTCTTTGTGTTTCGGAAGTTTCAACTTCTGCGCACTTGTTCCTCCTAGAGTTCTTTCACCCAAGATTGATGGATTTCTACCATGCATCCTCCCAGATGATGTGCGATCCCAGATGACTTCAGGAATTTTAGCATGTCCACCCTCTTGCGTGTACACAACGTTAAGGTTTGTGCACTTCCATCCAGATCCAACGATTGTTGATCCTCTACACTCAAATCCAATAGATGGGATCTTTTCTTCTCCTTTGGACTTCCTTTGTTCACTGGACATTGATCTAATGGTTCAGGCTCCATTCCACAGCTGATCAGACGGTTGCTGTCGCTCCTCCTTTTGAGCTTTTGACTTCTTCCGCCTTGGAATATTTTGTCAGTGTTCAAAGGTTTCGACCTTTGAATTTCCTCCTGTGAGCCCAACTAATCTGGGTCTCACTTGTGCTTCTAAAAGAATTATCTCTTCTAATCTTTAGAAGTTAGCATAAGTCCATCTTCTATGCATTCCTTTCACTATCCCTTTTGAGCTTGATCTCCTCGAATATTTCAATCTCCCACGCACTCCTTGCGTTTTTGGGATTTCGTCAAACTCAAATCCAAAGGATTTCTTGAAAATAAATTCTTCTCACCCTCCTAGCATTCTCCTTGCTTGATGCACACCTTATATATATTATCCCTTACAAAGTGTTCAATAACTCTCTCTTTACGAACTCAACATAGAGTTCTTTCTGTAAACTCCTTGCACTTCTACTGATGAAGGTTCAACGATATCTCTCCTAAGCTTCTCTGAGGTTAAATCACCTCTGTCAATGCACTCGTTGTGGACTATGTGTACTCCTTGCACTCGAGAACTCAAAGAAAGAAAAAATTGAAACTCATGCAATACTTCACCAGTTCATACATTCAAAACATGAATGACATATAAAAGCATAATAATGAACCCAAATACATAAACACACTGTATGCAGGAAAAATTCCTTTTCTATTATCTATGTTGGCTCCCATCGTGTAGAGATGGCGACTTGGGGCCTTCAAGAAATCATCTTGGCCACCAATTTTAAGGAAGATCCAATCGTTGATCTGGGTGGGTGACTTCGTAAAATTGCGTGTCGGGAATTTTGAAGCTTAGCATGTGGGAATCCTTGATAACTGAAATGACAAAACGACTTTGGAGAGAGGTGTTAGGTCATGGCCCTAGGTTATGTTGTCACGAAGTTTAATTTTTTCTACCCTTTAAAACTGAAGCTTCATCTTTTCCTAAGTCATGGAGACGCCATTAGTCCAAAAAAAAAATGGAGGCAGAGTATTTCTTTCCTTTTCGAGTTTCAAAATTTAGTTTTTCTCGAGGTATGATATTAAACCATCCCATTTTCCCGGTGCTGAAATCTCGAAACTGTTTAACATATTAAAAAATAAAAAAAAAGGGGGGAAGAAACAAATGTTACATTTTCCGTTGCTTTCCACAAAGTACTCTTGAATCCGTAATGAATTAAACTTCTAAATGCAATCATCTTTCACTTAGTCTTTCACGATTCAGGTTTCTTTCTACTAAAGCGTTTTCGAACTCTCAACCTTCAAACTCTCGATCCTTGATTTTCTAAAAATTAAAAGTAAAAAATAATTATTCACTGATATTTATTAATTAAATCTTTAATACGATTGATTAGTGCCTCACTAATCCCATCGCAATTTCATGATCTGGGGTTTTCTTATGACATATCTCCTCACAATAGGATCCCCTAAGTTCTGAAACGTGAAATCACCTTTTCTTTAAACAAAATCTAAGATTAAGGTTAAATTGTTTTCAAAACATGAATAGTCATAACTAAGCTTCTTTTTTCATTTCCGGAATTGAGGAAGGCAACTATTTTTGAAATTCCAGTTTTGAAATCGCCGATATATGATGGTATTAATAACAGATAAATGAAGATATTTTTTGACGCGAAAGCGTATCTCCAACCATATGTTTCCATTAAAGAATTAATTTTTCATCGCTTGTATCAGTACGCTCATCATAAGATAAATTAAGGGTTAATAAAGGTCCTGTGTTTCAAACTTCATTCTTATCCTTTACATTTGTAGCAAATCACATTTATCCAGTTTTATACACATTTTCTTTGTAAACAGGTTTCTGGTCCAGTGAAAACATTATGGCACCTAAGAAGGCACCCAAGAAAAGTGAAGAAGTTGCAGAAAGCTCGGGTCCAGATGGAGACGTTGTATCTGATACAATACCGCATGCCATCGATACCATCAAATCCTGGAGGCAGATTTTCGAAACTCTGGATTATGAAATTAATAATTTCCCTCATGTTGCCAACAAAAAACTCCGAGACATAGCATAGTCTGAGCTTCACAAAGTAGCTACACGGCCGTGACTCATGACTTATAACGACATGATCAGTTGGGCCTTAGAGAGAAAAAACGTGCAGACAAGAAGCATTATGGACAACCGAGGGGTCATCATTGGCTCTTTCAGACCAGAGCATATACAAGTAACATATAAACTATCTCCCAGTCCCAAGTATATTTATAATAAAGATTTCGTGAGTGATTTTCAAAGGAAATAATGTTTTGAGTCAGACCAAACGTATCCTGGCATAATCAAACATTGGTGGAGACATGAAGAAAAATTCAGGGCTGACACCCATGGTATTTATGCCACAACCTCTTTAAATGAATATATGGTCTATGTGGCGATTATGTTATGTATATTTTTCAGGAATAAAAGTCCTACCCATTTCCCTGCAGAATGGGTACCTCTTTTGCACGAGGCAGTAGAAGGTTACAACTTCAATTGGGATAAGATTTTATCTGATAACATAGTGAAAGAGGTCATGGAATATTAGACTACAAGATCCAAAGGCTGACCAGTAGCCTTTTATATGTCTGCATACATCATGGATGCTATATGCTTCACAACTCCTTTCCCTTTGATGAATTGGAGTTGGAATCCGACTTACCCGGTACCTATTCATGAATATCATTCTAAACTTTGGGAAGAAAACACCAAGGACTCATTCTATGAAATCTTTCATTTCATGGTGATACCACTACATCAGATGTTGTATGGCTGTGCACCTCCCTGCATTTCAGAGTTGGCCATAGGATGCCTCAGGGCAGTTACTGACTGGTTTATAGAGGAGAATTTCTCCTACATCAGATTTTTCGAATGTTCAATCCCTCCACATGCTCTCCCAAAATTCCTCCCTGACAGACTGGTGTGCAAGGAGGTAGCTCATCAAATAGTAACATGTGGAATTGGGATATAATTAAAGACAACTCAAAAGAATTCTTGGCTAGTTTTTCCCATTGAGATTGGAAAATTTTCACTACTCAACTTGGGTCATTCCAAAGTTGAAGCGGTAGCACTGGAGGAGGTCAAATTGGTATACCTCAAACACAGGAAGCATGACCCTTACTAGTTAGTGGGAAAACACATGGCCCATTGTAATATGAAGGCTTATGAACATGAGAAGTCCCCTTGTGATGACACTGTTCAAAGTGACTAGGACTTATGAGGAGGTGTTAGAGAGGGTACAAACACTACCATCCGACTTGCAAGCTAGTTTTTAGGCCTTCCAAAAGCATAGACAGAGTGGTCTGCCCAAAGTATTGCAAGGAGAAGCAATCACCCTTCCTCAATAAGAAGAAGATACTCCTCCAGGATTCGGAAAAGAAACACAGGATAAATTAAATCCTGAAGAAATTCCATAGGAGACTAAAAGGTCTTCACAAAATGAAGAGGCCTTATAGATAGAAAATCCAGAGACGAAAACAAAGAGGAGGTCCGGGACACCTCCCGAGTCTAGTAAGTCCACTACCCCTTCATCAACTACTGTTGATGTCAATATACCTAAGGCCATAGGAGAAACAAGATCTATAGAGCTAGGAATTCCCATAGCTTCCTTAACCCCTTTATAGTTTGCGTTTGGACTCCCATAGATGGGAGCCATATATGTTAGTGATCTCACCCCTATATCCAGAGATGAGATCCCTCCTTCTGATTATGTTTTCAGCAAAAAGAGGAAGGCTGTACTAAAACAAGAGATGTATATGAGAGAGGGGGGTATGGTGAAGAAGCATATGGTCTTGGTAGATGGCCAAAAGTTGGAAGAGTAGGATTTTTATACGGAGATAGTAGGCTCCATGGGAGCCATGGAAACAACAAACCTTTTTATTGTGGAAAACATGAGAACAAGGATAAAGAAGAGTAACCACACAATAGCTAAATTGCAATACCAGTTAAAGAATGCTAAGAAAAATATTAGAGAAGAGGTGAATAAAATCTTGAAGAAGGCCAGAGTTGTTGAAAGGCAAGAAATTCAATCACTCAAATCAAGCTTGGATGAAATGAACTAGAGGATACAAGCAAGTTAGGTGCAGGTTACATAACAAAAGGAGCTCGTAAAACAACTACAGGCCAAGTTAAATTTGACAAAAGGCTAGGTTGTAGACTTAAAGGCTTTCCAGATCCTCTCGCTGGATGCACATACAAATATGGAAGTCGAGAAGGAGAAATTGATTTCCAAAATAGAGATCATCCATAATTACTTTCAAGACGTAAGCAAATCCCTTGATAATATTATTTTACTAGAAAAGGAGGTTAAAGAAGCAAGGAATACCTTCCAGAAAGCAGTTGCATGTTTAGGAAACATAGAGATGTCGAGAAATCTAAAGCTTTCTGTCACAGAATAGATAAGAGGAGACATCATGCTCAAGGTATGGGAAATAGACATATCTGAAAACAAGAAGATAGTCAAAGAAATCAAAGATGACTGTGAGGGAATCTTTGATTTTTTGGATAAGAAAGTGTTAGGTATTGAAAGAAATGACTGCTCTGAGCCACTGGGGCAGATAAACATTGTGAAACAACAGTTAAACTGCAAAGAGAGATTGAAGGAGATTCAGGCGAAAATTTCACAGTTGAAGGAAATCGATGCCAACTGGCTGGTACAACCCAATTTAAAGTTTCAAATGATTAGGTTTGCCGATAAAGGTTTTGAAGACCAATTTCCAAAGGTCCAAAGAAATTTTTATTTGTTTGAAGCTAAGGATCTTCCAACACCTCCTAGAAATTTTGTTTATTTTCTGGAGAAATGTATTGAATGTATAACATCAAAGGAGGGAGAGACTTCAACTAAACAATGATGTAACGTTTGGAAGCTTATACTATTGAAATGATAGACAAACAAAATTTAATCATGCAATTTAAGGTTGCATTTTTGTAACTATTTTTCTCCTAAAAAGTAGGATATTGCTAACCATCAAGTATTGATGACCTTGTATAAATACAAGGAGCGAAGATTGAAATAAAGCTTTTTTCTTCTGCTACAAAGACATTGTGATGAAGCAATTTTCAAGAGACTCTAAATTAATACAAATGCAGATTGAAGATTCCATAGTTTTTCAAGTATGAGTTATGTGTTCCCCTGTCTTTTCATCTTTCTTTCATATATCTAATTGATGAATGCTTGGCTACAATTTAGTACAACCTCTACTGTGGAAATTATTATTCTTGTTATTTAAATCATTTACAGTTTTTCCTCTGTATCGGTTATGAGCAAATACAAGACCTATAAATGTTTAGAATTCAATATCATATGCTTTATTAATATTTTTCTTGTTTCATAGTCTTTTGTTACAACATGAGATTCCTCATAAATTGATGCCTCACCTTGTTAATAGATTTATGTTTTTCCTCATATCATGCATGTTTCCTTGCCTTTAAATTTAACTCAGATACAAGAAACGACCTTTAATTGAGTCATCCTATTAATTCGTTTTTTAAAATCATTCTCTTTACATTTTGAAATAGAGATAACGAAGCCTAAAAAGAAAACACAGAATTGTATCTCCTTTACTTTTATCCTTCATGACAATACCAGTTTCAAGGCAGCCTAACATCAAACCTGGTCTTTCAGATCAAACCAACATCACTGTAAATTTATTTAACACTATCTTACAAACAACAAATAACTGGGTTGAGTTAGAATGTTCATGGGAAGCAATTGAGAGAGATATCAACATTCATGAAAACTGGGAATTTCGACAGAGATAGTTGATAAACCAACTATAGTTCTTTCCTTTTTATCATTGATTTTTCTATCCTCAACTTCCTTTGTCTTTTCAGATGCATTGATGGTATACTTTAGAGCCTTAAAGTATAAACTTAGGAACAACATCTTTTTGGTGCCATTGCCAGGGAACAGAGAAACAAATATTTTTCCCTGGGAAGAACGACATTGACACTTTCCTTCTTTGATAGTGAACAAAGTTTGAAAACCTTATAAGGCTAACTTTATATTTCACTTGGCGAATCCACATTATTTAAACTAGATCTTAACCAGAAGAACACCAGGAAGAATCTAGACGACAAACAAATTTCTCCTTTTTCCGACCCAAAAAAAATTCTAAAATCAAGAAGATACTTCCGACAGACTGTCTCATCGACAAATAAAAATTGTCAACCTAAATTTACACAGTATGACTCTGAATATAAACACCGTGAATCAAGTATTCCACCCCCTTATGGGAAATACTCCACTGATAAAGTTACATCCTCTGAATCATATTTGGTTCTGCCTATTTTTAATACCGAAGCTTTCTCAGCCGTTTCCCACACTAGTAGAAAACGAAGATCTGCCTCACTTCCCGTTGAGACTGATTCTCCCTCACTTCTTGAGGTTCGATTTCCCACATCTCAAAACTCAAACAATTATCCTATATATCTCGACTCAACTTCTATTGATTCTTTTATATTCTCACCCTCTGGTTCTGAATGGACTAGTCCACATTCCCCAAGCTCCTCTTTATCAAGTTTCCTCCCCATCGATAACCAATTTATTGAAACCTTTCCTTATAACCTGCAAACTTTAACCGCTAAATCCACAATGGCCACGACTGGAGGAGGTGGAGTAGGAGGTGTTGCCGCATGTGGTCCAGGAGGAGGAGAAGGCGTCCAAGCACCACCTCTTCAGATATTTGAAAAGGTTGCTGCAAGATATGATCCTCTGGTTCTACCAGTCCCTCTCCATGATTTACCAAAAAATTACATGAAAAACCTTCCCAAGTTCACGGGAGAGGGCGATTTAGCGGCAGCTAAACACCTAAATTTTTTCGATCAATTCACTGACATTCTTGGATTGGAACATGAAGATGTTTAATCCATACTCTTGGTTCAAACCTTTGAAGGGAAAGTAAGAACCTGGTTTCGAGGACTAGCAGTTGGATCTATACCATCATACGATGAACTTGAAAACAATTTTATCAGACAATGGGGTGAGCGGAAAGACCATCTTTTTTATCTAACCGAATTTGGGGCTCTTCGAAAGAAAAACTCTAAATCAATTCTCGAGTTTACCTAACGATTCAATAAATTGTACAATAAGATCCCAACTGAGGTCAAACCCTCTCAACCTATAGTGAAAGTGACTTTTGCTGGAGATTTTGACCCTGACTTCGCCCTATTATTAAGGGAGAGAAGATCAGTAGATCTCACCAAGATGAAAGATGATGCCTTGGAAATCGAATCTAACATGATGGCATCAGGGAAGATGAAAGCCAAATTTGAGACTGGAAACAAAGAAATCAGGAGATATAGGGAGCAAGGACGACCCTCTGGATCAGGAAGATCTTTAGAAGACAAAATGGATGATATGGCTAGAATCATCAAAGAACTGTCAAATAAAATATTGAGAATGGAACTAGATCAAGCTAAGAATGAACATTACCCTAGAAAGGAGTTTAGGAAGAACCCTAATCCTCAAAACCACCAAAAACAAATTAATAATGAATATCAAAAAATCCAAACCCATTTTAAAAGAAAAAACTTTATAGGAGGACAAGACTTGGAGGATTTCGAGGAATTAGAATAGGATATGAGCAATCTTGGCGAGGACTACTTACAACCTTATATAACAAGACACGATTACAACAAGTCTTTGACTATAGAGTATAGGACTGGGAGTAACAAGAACATCAGTGTTTTGAAAGATTCAACCTATCAGGGAATAATAGATGGTATAATGGCCGAGCTCCACCAGAAGTACAACCTAAGACCTAGAAACAAGGTTTCCACAACTGCTCCAGTTAAAAGGATATTGCCAAGGGTTGAAACTGACGAAGTAGTTTCAAAAATCACTGAAAAAAAAACTGAAGGGACTAAGAACGCTAACATATAGTCTATTAAAACAAAGACAATGGAAACGCCACCCTTAAGCACGCAGAAAATAGACACCCTTGTTACCGAAACAAAGGCCCCTCAACCAAGGAAAGTTGAAAAGAAAGGGCTGGAGACTCAAACCATGGAAATCGACAAAACCATTGGAAGTTTTAATCTAGAGAATGAAATCAATAAGATCAAAATCCCTATTCCCCCTGTCGAACTGGCCAAAAACCCGATATACCGAAAACAAATTGCTAAAATGATTAGTTTTTCAGAAAATGAAAGTCAAGACAATGTCATAAACTTAGAATATGATAAGACTAACACAATTTTTGGCCCACACTTCGAAGGTGCTAGAGATACTGTTGCCCCTTTCTACATCACTTTGACTGTTTTCGACCATCTGCTCCATAACTGCATGTTAGATTCTGGGGCCTCTCACAATGTGATTCCTAAAGAAATCATGGACATACTCGGCCTTGAAATCACCAGGCCTTATGGAGATTTATATTCATTTGATTTGAGGAAAGTCAAGTGTGTAGGCATGACAAAGGACTTAGTTTTAAACCTTGCACAGGTACCTGCAAAAAGTGTTTTAATGGATGTAGTTGTCACAAATATACCCCCAAAATATGACATGCTCTTGTCCCGATCCTTGGGTGCTAAACTTGGAGGTTCCCTCCAAACTGATATGACATACACAACCATTCCTATTTCCGGAGGACAATTCACGCGATTGTACAGGGAAACCAGGTTAGCATTTATGGTTAGTGACCCTCTCAGCCCAAATAATTATCCTGTATATATTGCTGATCAAGATTTAGGTAATTTCATATTATCTATAGATGATGATGTTGATGCGTGTATAGAAGAAAGTTGTATAGGAAATAAAAAAGAAAAATAACAAATAGAACAAGATGTATATAGCACTGGTGTTTGGAATTTTTTTTTTGACGGTGACTCATCTTATCTTGGAGCTGGGCCTGAAGTAATTTTTGTGGTGCCTGATAATCAATTAGTTATCCCTTTCTCTTATAGGCTACAGTGGAACATTTACCACACTAATAACATATGTGAGTACGAAGCTCTACTATTAGGGTTAGAGGCCGCTAGGAGAATGAAAATTAAAAACTTGGAAGTTTTTGGTGATGCAGAGTTGATCGTGAAACAGGTTAATCAGAAGTACTAGGAAAAACATACTAGGTTAAGGTCATATCAAAATTGTGTTTGGGACCTAATCAAAATTGTTTTCTCCTTTGTTAATATTCACTTCATTTCGAGAACAAAAAATCAACAGGCGGATGCTTTAGCCAAAGCAACTTCGCCTTTCGCACCTCCCACTTCTTTCAAACTAAAATATCATATACAAATGAGACATAGGCCTTCCATACCTAATAACATACAACATTGGCAAGTATTTGAGGATGATGAACAACTTCGAAAGTTTTTATAAACAATAGACGAGTTTGTCAAAACACATGCTGACCAAGAGAACCAAAATGATCCTATTTGGATCATGTAGGAAGGGGAAGACCCCCAAGAGTTCCAGGATAAAATCGCTAATCATCGTATGCTTGTTTTAAAAATTAATCAGATACCCAAGGGCCTGATTCCCTTATAAAGGCTCTTTAATCATGATGACATCCCTTTGAAGACTACCTTACAGCCTCATCCGAAAGAGGTCGAAGATTGCAATATACGTACCAAAGAGAGTCCTAGATTAGTGAAAGTATCCAGGTACCTATCTCTCGAAATCAAAAGTAAATATGCTGAGTTGCTTAAAAAATAAAAATATGTTTTTTCCTGGTCTTATGACGAGTTGAGAACTTATGATACGACTATCATGGAACATAAAATTCCACTAAAACTAGGCGTCAAACCTTTTAGGCAGAAACTCAGGCAGATTAACCCTATCCTATTACCGGTGATAGAAAGAGAAGTAAAAAAACTCCTGGATGCTAAAATCATAGTTCCACTGAGATAATATGAGTGGGTAGCTAATTTAGTCCCAGTGAGAAAGAAAAACGATGAGATCAGACTGTGTGTCGATTTCAGAAACCTGAATCGATCATCACTCAAAGACAATTACCCATTACCTAAGATGGATCATGTTTTAGAAAAAGTAGTTGGATCTAAAAAAATGTCTATGATTGATGGTTTTTTAGGTTACAATCAGATCGCAGTGCATCAAGACGATAAAGAAAAAAATGCTTTCACTACCCCTTGGGATACTTTTATGTATGATAAAATGCTTTTTGGTTTAATGAATGCAGGGGAAAGTTTTCAGTGAGCCATGGATATCACTTTTGTGGGTGAAAGAGATAAGTTCATTGTTATCTATCTTGATGACCCGACTGTGTTCTCCAAATCTGATGCAGAACATCTAATACACCTTAAACAAACCTTTGAGAAATGTCGAAAATTTGGTTTGTCACTTAATCCCAAGAAATCTCATTTCACAATGCAAGAAGGTAAACTCTTGGGCCATATCATGTCTAAATATGGAATCAAAATCAATCCAAAAAGGGTTGAGGCAATAGATACTATAAATTTTCCTAGAAATGTAAAAGAAATTCAGTCTTTTTTAGGAAAAATTAATTTCTTGAGGAGATTCATCCCTAACTTTGCTGAAATTGTAAAATTGATAACAGATATGCTCAAAAAGGATAGTGAGGTGAGATGGACTAGCGAAGCCAAAGCGTCATTTCAACGTATCAATAAAGTAATAAGTGAAGCACCGGTCCTGGAAAGTCTAGATTACACAAAAGAGTTTTTGATTTTTTCTTTTTCTTCAGAACATACTATCACAGTTGTATTGTTATAGAAAAACGAGGAAAGTTTTGAGAGGCCTATTGCGTTTTTTAGCAAAATTCTCAGAGATGCTAAGTTGAAATATGATATATTGGAGAAACAAGCCTATGCAATGGTGAAAGCTCTCAAGGCTTTCATAACTTACGTGTTGCACTCAAAGATCATTGCTTATGTACCCTCTAGCCCTGTTAAAGATATCCTGGTGCAACCAGACAACGATGGAAGAAGAGGCAGGTGGTTAGCTAAGATCCAGCAATTTGACCTAGAAGTCAAACCAACTAAAATTATCAAAGGTCAGGATTTGCCAAATTGCTTGCCGAATCGAATTTAAAATCAATTGGGATAAATCAGCTGCAAGAGAACGAGGGATTTCTGGAAATAGATGAGCTTGATGTCACTGCACCTACAATCGAAATTCAAGACAAGTTTTCTACTTCGGCCTGGTATCACGACATCATCCATTACCTACTTACGCTTCAATATCCTAGTGAGTTAACCCCATCTAAATATAGGAAGCTAAAGTTACATGCTGTAAAATACTGTATCATAGATGTTAAATTGTATTGGAAAGACCCCTTGGGTTTCCTACTGAGGTGTTTAGTCGAAACTGAAACAAAAGGGGTTATGGATGAATTCCATGTTGAAGTGTGTGGAGGACATCATGCATGGTGAGAAACATATTATAAAATCTTAAGAGACGGATACTACTGGCCCAAATTGTTCACAAAAGTGAACGCTAAAGTTCTAAATTGTGTCCCTTGTCAGTTGTTCATAGGCAAACAGAAGGTCCTAGCTTTTCCCCTAATTCTAGTTAAAACCGAAGCCCCATTTCAGCAATGGGGACTTGATTTCATTGGAGAAATCCATCCACACTCTAGTGAGCAACACAAATGGATCCTAACTTCTACTGATTATTTCACTAAATGGGTGGAATCTATCCCCACAAGAAATGCAACTGATTCGGTAGTAATCAATTTTTTGGAAGATAATATTTTATCCAGGTTTGGTTGTCCTCGAAAGATAGTCACTGATAACGTGCAAGCATTTAAGTCAATGGCCATGATAATTTTTTTCCAAAAATATAACATCGTACTAGGACACTCCACAATATACTATCCACAAGGTAATCATTTGGCTGAATCATCCAACAAAAAAATGATTACCGTGATAAAAAAGGTTTTGATTAAAAAAAAGAAAGCGTGGCATATCCATTTAAAATATTCTCTATGGGACAACAAAATAAGTACTAAAAGATCAATTGGGATTTCCCCTTTCCAGATGGTATATGGAACTAATGTCATTTTACCAATAAACCTTGCTCTACCAGTAATGAAACTCTGGTAGGATTCAAATGAAGAACCCAATGATGTTAGCAGAAGGATAAACCAACTGGTCAAAGTTCAACAAAATAGGGCCGAAGTAAATGAAAGGTTGCAAAGATATCAGGATAAAATGAAGGCCTTATTTGATCATAAAGCTAAAGATAGAGAATTCCTCCCTAACGACTTGGTCCTAAAATGGGAAGCCAGAAAAGAAGATGCTGGAAAACATGGCAAATTCGATCTGATCTGGTCTGGCCCATACATGATTTCAACCTTTGAAGGAAAAAATTCTTGGTTATTAGAAAACCTGGATGGAGACATTCTCAATGCCCTTGTAAATGGGCGACATCTTAAACACTTCATGCAATAATGTGTTTATAAATCCTCATTGTACATACTGGTTTGTTTTCATGCTTTTTGTGTATATTCCATTAAAAAAAAAAAAAAAAAAATTAAATTAAATAGAGGTTTCTTTCATGACGTTTCCTAATGATTATAATGTTATGTTATTCGCAGGGGAAATTTCTCACGAAACAGTGGACTTGAGGTACTGAAAGGTGACATGCGCAGGTATTCCTATCAAGTATCTCATAATGAAAAAGGTAATGAACGAGTAATCTTTGGGCTGGAAATATAGGAGCTAATAAAGGTATGAAATCCCATTTTAAAAAATTCGGGATAAAAGTCCTAAGAAATATGAATAAATAAATCATCGATTCATTTTTGTCGAAATAATAACAATAATAAAAAAAGAAAACTCAATCAAAGAAGTTCTTGAAGTAATAAAAAAGGGGACTTGAGAAAAGGTTATAAAAGCTAATTAAAAAAAAGTCTCTAAGAATAATCATATGTACAACAGTTTCTTTAAAACCCCCCTTACCCTCCTCTTGACCATAGTAAAAAACCTTTTTCCCGTCTGACCATGGATGTCTAATCATAAAGTTTCCTAACAACATAGGGGTCTCGCTTTGGTCGTGAAAACTCTCGAACAAAATTTCAAGAAAAGAGAGCAGGTTATGTTTTTATTTCTTTGACTTTAGCTGGATTAGAAACATGTCTAGGTTAATCCTAACCTTATTAGTTATCCTAACAGGAATAACTGATTGGTTTTTCTCAAGGAAGTTCCCTAGACTAGATGTCAAAAGGTTTCCCTTAAGAATTTCCATGAATCCCATGATTTTTGAAGGCAGGTGAGAAGATTAACCCAGAGCTATTTAAATGAGTTGACATACTTTGTCGTTAAAAAAAACAAAAAAATGGGGTATTTTCAAATAGATATCTTCCCGAGTGTATTGTATACTCATTGATTTCCCCCACTTAAAAAAAAAAAATGAATACAGACATATGGTGAAAGGAAATTCATTATATTGATTGCTCCCATATAGTTCAAAGAGATGAAGAAAGGAAATTCATTATATTGATTGCCCTCATCTCAAAATTTAAATGCTTGGAAACAATGAAGTGATGAAAGGAAATTCAATGTGGGAAGTCAGATAACTTCACTGGGGTACTGAACAGGCTCATTAGCAGTGAAGCAATATCCTCATATCTGATAAAAGCTATTGTACATGAGTTACAAAATGATCTGGTAATTTCTCTTCTTTTTGGATGGATTTTCATCATAGGTTTCTGGGATCTCCTTACCGGAAACAACGCAAATACTTACCTTGATGCAAACAAAATCACGTGAAACCTGATAGGATGGTTGATTCGGTTTTGATTATCTTACATAGATTTGAGGTCAACTTTAGGAGAAGAAATCTATTGAAAATTCGGCTCGAGATAGTCATAATTTTTGTTTTTGAAGAGTTTTCAAGGTTAACGTTGAGACCCTAATCTTGTTCGTTTTTTCTCCTAATCTATCTCACAGAGCCAAATCATTGACTCCATTACCCAATGAAGGCACTTGGTCTACATGTTCTTCTCATCCCACAAGGAGACGAGATCCCTAGATGGAGCCTAATGTTGTCACAAAGTTTAATTTTTTCTACCCTTTAAAACTGAAGCTTCATCTTTTCCTAATTCATGGAGCCGCCCTTAGTCCAAAAAAAAAGAGGAGGAAGAGTCTTTATTTCCTTTTCAGGTTTCAAAATTCAGTTTTTCTCAAGGTATGATCTTCAACCATCCCATTTTCCTGGTGCCAAAATCTCTAAACCATTTAACATATTAAAAAATTAAAAAAAGGGGGGAGAAGAAACAAATGTTACATTTTCCATCGCTTTCCACAAAGTACTCTTGAATCCATAATGAATTAAACTACTAAACCCAATCATCTTTCCCTTAGTCTTTCGTGATTCATGTTTCTTTCTACTAAAGCGTTTTCGAACTCTCAACCTTCGAACTCCCGATCCTCGATTTTACGAAAAGTAAAAGTAAAAACTAATTATTCACTGATCTTGATTAATTAAAAATTTAATATGAATGATTAGCGTCTCACTAATCCCATTGCAATTTCATGATCCGAGGTTTTCTTATGACATATCTCCTGACAACAGGATCCCCAAAGTTCTGAAATGCGAAATCGAGTTTTCTTTAAACAAAGTCTAAGATTAAGGTTAAATTGTTTTCAAAACATGATTAGTGATAACTAAGCTACTTTTCACATTTTGGGAATCGAGGAAGGCAACAATTTTTGAAATTCCAGTTTTGAAATCGTCGATATACGACAATATTAATAACGGATAAATGAAGATATTTTTTTACGCGAAAGCATATCTCCAGGCATATCTTGCCATTAAAGCATTAATTTTTCATTGCCTATATCAGTACGCTCGTCATAACATAAATTAAGGGTTAATAAAGGTCCCGTGTTTCGAACTTCATTCTTATTCTTTACATATGTAGCAAATCACATTTATCTAGTTTTATACACATTTTCTTTGTAAACAGGTTTCTAGTCTAGTGCAAACATCATGGCACCTAAGAAGGCACCCAAGAAAAGAGAAGAAGTTGCAGAAAGATTGCATCCAGACAGAGACATTATATCTGATACAATACTGCATGCCATCGATACCATTAAATCCTGGAGGAAGATTTTCAAAACTCTAGATTATGAAATTAAGAATTTCCCTCATGTTGCCGACAACAAACTCTGAGACATAGCAGAGTCTGAGCTTCACAAAGTAGCTACACGACCGCGACTCATGACTTATAAGGACATGATCAGCTGGGCCTTAGAGAGAACAAACGTGCAGACGAAAAACATTCTGGACAACCGAGGGGTTGTCATTGGCTATTTTAGACCGGAGCATATACAAGTAATGTATAAACTGTCTCCCAGTCCCAAGTATATTTATAATAAAGATTTCTTGAGTGATTTTGAAAGGAAATAATGTTTTTATTCAGACGAAACATATCTTGGCATAATCAAAGACTAGTGGAGACACGAAGAAAAATTCAGGTCCGACACCCATGGTATTTATGCCACATCCTCTTTAAATGAATATATGGTCTATGTGGCGATGATGTTATGTAGACTTTTTAGGAAGAAAGGTCCTACCCATTTCCCTGCAGAATGGGTACCTCTTTTGCACGTGGCAAAAAAAGGTTACAACTTCAATTGGGATAAGATTTTATCCGATAACATAGCGAAAGAGGTCATGGAATATCAGACTGCAAGATCCAAAGGCTGACCAATATCCTTTTATATGTTTGCATACATCATGGATGCTATATGCTTCACAACTCCTTTCCCTTTGATGAATTGGAGTTGGAATCCGACTTACCCAGAACCTATTCATGAATATCATTCTAAACTTTGGGAAGAAAACGACAAGGAATCATTCTATGAAATCTGTCATTTCGTGGTGATACCACTACATCAGATGTTGTACGACTGTGCACCTCCCAACATTTCAGAGTTGGTCATAGGAAGCCTCAAGGCAGTTGCTGATTGGCTTATAGAGGAGAATTTCTCCTACATCAGAGTTTTCGGATGTTCAATCCCTCCACATGCACTCCTAAAATTCCTCCCTGACATACTGGTGTGCAGGGAGGTAGATCATCAAATAGTAACAGGGGGAATTGGGATAGAATTAAAGATGTCTCAAAAGAAGTCTTGGCCGATTTTTCCTGTTCAGATTGGGAAATTTTCACTACTCAACTTGGGTCATTCCAAAGTTGAAGCGACATCACTAGAGGAGGTCAAATTGGTAGACCTCAAACACAGGAAGAACAACCCTTACCAGTTAGTGGGAAAAAACATGGCCCACTGTAATATGAAGGCTTATGAACATGATAAGTCCCCTTGTGATGACATGTTCAAAGGGAATAGGACTTATGAGGAGGTGTTAGAGAGGGTACATACATTGTCGTCTGACTTGCAAGCTATTTTTCAGACCTTCCAGAAGCATAGATAGAGTGGTCTTCCCAAAGTACTGCAAGGAGAAGAAATCACCCTTCCTCAGGAACAAGAAGATACTCCTCCAGGCTTCAGACAAGAAACACAGGATAAAGTCAATCCTGAAGAAATTCCACAGGAGACTAAAAGGTCTTCACAAAATGAAGAGGCCTTACAGACAGAAAATCCAGAGATGGAAATGGAGAGGAGGTTCAGGACACCTCCCGAGTCCAGTAAGTCCACTCCCCCTTCATCACCTACTGTTGATGTCAATATACCTAAGGCCATAGGAGAAACAAGATCTACAGAGCTAGGAAGTCCCATATCTTCCTTAACCCCTTTACAGTCCGCCTTTGGACTCCCACAGATGGGAGCCATATATGTTAGTGATCTCACCCCTATATCTAGAGATGATATCCCTCCTTCTGATTATTTTTTTAGAAAAAAGAGGAAAGGTATCCTAAAACAAGAGATGTATATGAGAGAGGGGGGTATGGTGAAGAAGAATAGGGTCTTGGTATATGGCCAGAAGTTGGAAGAGGAGGATTTCTCTATGGAGATAGCAGGCTCCATAGGAGCCATGGAAACAAAAAACCTTTTTACTGTGGAAAACATGAGAACAAGAATAAATAAGAGTAACCACACAATAGCTAAATTTCAAGTCCAGTTAAAGAATGCTGAGAAAAAAATTATAGAAGAGGTGAATAAAAGCTCAGAGCATGCCAGAGCTTTTGAAAGGCAAGAAATTCAATCACTCAAATCAAGCCTGGATGAAATGAACCAGAGGATAAAAGCAAGTCAGGTGTAGGTTACGCAACAAAAGGAGCTTGTCAAACAACTACAGGATAAGTTAAATTTGACAGAAGGCCAAGTTGTAGACTTAAATGCTTTCCAGACCCTCTCAATGGAAGCACATATAAAGATGGAAGCTAAGCAACATAAATTGATCTCCAAAATAGAGATCATCCAGAATTACTTTCAAGAGGTAAGAAAATCCATTGATAATATTATTTTACTGGAAAAAGAGGTTAAAGCAGTAAGGAATACCTTCCAAAAAGTAGTTGCATGTTCAAGAAACAAAGATATGTTGAGAAATCTAAATCTTTTTGTCACAGAACAGATATAGGAGACATCATGCTCAAGGTATGGGAAAAAGACATATCCAAAAACAAGAAGATAGTCAAAGAAATCAAAGACGACTGTGAGGGAATATTTGATTCTTTGGATAAGAAAGACTTAGGTATTAAAAGAAATGATTGCTCCGAGCCACTGGGGTAGATAAACATTGTGAAACAACAGTTGAACTACAAAGAGAGCTTGAAGGAGATTCAGGCGAAAATTTCACTGTTGAAAGAAATCGATGCCAACCTAATAGACAGATGGATGGTACAACCCAATTTAAAGTTGAAAATGATCAGGTTTGCCGATAAAGGTTTTGAAGACCAGTTTCCAAAGGTCCAAAGAAAGTTTTATCCGTTTGAAGCTAAGGATCTTCTGACACCTCCTAGAAATTTTGTTTACTTTCTGGATAAATGTATTGAATGTATAGCATCAAAGGAGGGAGAGACTTCAACTAAACAATGAAGTATCATTTGGAATCGTATACTATTGAAATGATAGAAAAACAAAAGTTAATCATGCAACGATTAAGGTTGTAGTTTTGTAACTATTTTTCTCCTAAAAAGTAGGATATTGCTAACCATCAAGTATTGATGGCCTTGTATAAATACAAGGAGTGAAGAATGAAATAGGGTTTTTTTTTTTCTCTACAAAGGCATTGAGACGAAGTAATTTTCAAGAGACTCTAAATTAATACAAATGCAGATTGAAGATTATAGATTTTGTCAAGTCTGAGTTATGTGTTCCCCTGTCTTTTCATCTTTCTTTCATATATCTAATTGATGAATTCTTGGCTACAATTTAGTACAACCTCTACTATGGAAATTATTATTATTGTTATTTAAATCATTTACAGTTTTTCCTCTATATTGGTTATCATTAGATACAAGACCTGTAAATGTTTAGATTTCAATATCATATGCTTCATTAATATTTTTCTTGTTTCATAGTCTTCTGTTACAATGTGAGATTCCTCATAAATTGATGCCTAACCTTGTTAATAACTTTATGTTTTTCCTCATATCATGCATGTTTCCTTTCCTTTAAATTTAACTCAGATACAAGAAACGACCTTTAATTGAGTCATCCTATTAATTCGTGTTTTAAAATCATTCTCTTTACATTTTGAAATAGAGATAATGAAGCCTAAAAAGAAAACAGAGAATTATATCTCCTTTACTTTTATCCTTCATGACAGTACCAGTTTCAAGGCATCCTAACATCGAACCTGGTCTTTCAGATCAAACTAGCATCGCTCTAAATTTATTTAACACTATCCTACAAACAACAAATAACTGGGTTGATTTAGAACGTTCATGGGCAACAATTAAGAGAGATATCAACATTCAGGAAAACTGGGAATTTCAACAGAGACAGTTGAGAAACCAACTATAGTTCTCACCTTTTTATCATTGATTTTTCTATCCTCAACTTCCTCTGTCTTTTCAGATGCCTTGACGGTAAAATTTAGTGGATTAAAGTATAAACTCAGGAACAACAAATTACATTGAGGGTGTAGCTAGAAGAAAGGGAAGCTAGCCTCCGAGCCTTAGAGAGCAGGCATGTGGTCGTCTCCTGACAATTTTGTCTTGGCCACTCCCCGGGGAAAGGCAGTTAATGTAAATTGAGAAGGTGATTGAAACCTCGGATCAATCCATAAATGGAAGGCATGGAGGGTCTGGAGAAATCAGCTCATGGTACCCCTACAGACAGGTTTCCCTACAAGATCCATGCTGATATGAGCCCATGTCAGACAAGAGACCGCGTGCATAGTCTGCAAAAAAATCATGCACACATAAAGATTTGAATGTAATGATTCAACCACTCCTCTGTTGTCAGTGGCGAGTGGATCTGAGTATAAAGGAGTCATTTTGATACTTTGTAAGAGGTCAACTGGTTGAGCAGAGCTCCCATTTTGTAATATGTTTTAACACCAAAGCTGTGCTTGGTTATGTAAGAGATTTGAGACTTTCAGTTAATAGAAGTCAATTTCTTTCCATCTCTCTGTAAACATTGTGTTAAGACACTTGGAATTGGAGGATCCAGTCGAGGGTTGTCATGCTGTTGTAATGTAGGTTTGATTACACTAGCATAGTGATCCATTTTAATTAGCCTCCCTTGTTATCTTTTTCCCTCTCGCATGGAATGGATTGGAATTAGAGGATCCAATTGAGCTGTTGCAGTTGCAAAATGATGGAAGTTTGATCATACTGCACCTGTAACTGTGTACTTTGTAGACACATTTCATTGTCTAAAATTTGGTTTCGAGAACATCATCGAGCCCGAGTTTTCCCCCTGAAGCTACTGGAAAGATGGATGCCCATAGAAGTTTCATTTGTCTTCTTGCCAAGTCTTCCCTCTACTCACTTTTAAACTCAACTCACTAGATGAAGTTAATGTGTCCCTCACTTCCCTGTGCATTTCTTGTCCGGTTCTGTGTTGTAACATCATTCTAATGTTGATTTTTTTCCATTGACGTCCAAAATTTTAAACCAACAAACACTGATGGGTATCAGGCTTAACTCTGCTGCAATCCAGAGGTGACTTTTGGTGCTAACATTTCTAGCGCCGTTGTCGGGGACAAAATTGAAGATTTTCCCTGGGTAGAACAAAAATGAAATTTTGATTCTAAAGGTGCATCAGAAATCAGAACCTTTAAATATTTCAACTATGCACTTGGTGACTCCACTGATCCGACCCCACTGTTTCACTTATGGCTGCCTCCAGCATGCTTGAAAGCTCACTCAGAGGAGTTTTCTCAAGAATGTTTTTAGTAGCTGCTTTATCATCCTGAGAAGTTCCTTGGGAGATAAACAGCGATTAGATCTGGCCTTTGATGGTGAAAAGAGACTAGAAACATTCAAAGCTGCACATATTTCACCTGGCGACTCCATGGTTGAAGAATCGATTGGTGACTCCACTGGTTTGATATGGACAAAATCTTGGCTTAGAGGTTTGCTCCTTTTAATTTTTCTATTGTTCCTGGTTTTCCTTATGTTGTCCCTACTATTGATGAATGGGGTGATTATTTTCCCATATTTAGAGGGCATGTAGAGGACAACCCTGCTCAGCATCTCCATGAGTTTCATGAACTGATGCATCAATGGGATAAACATCATGAGGATGCATTATTAAAAATGTTCATGTTATCATTAGCAGGGGATGCTCGTAAATGGTATCATTCTCTACCCCCTGTTAGCATCTCCTCCCTGAGAGAGTTTCATGAAACCTTCAGTAGGCACTGCCAAAGGCATTATTCCTCTCAGTTAATCTGTCATAATTGTTGTGAGGAATATGAAGGCCATGATCAAGATGTGGCTATCTTATGAAAGCTGCAAGGATGAGGACCATGAAGAGGAGGATGATCTGGGTGAGTTGATAGAGCTGGTGAATATCTCTCTGCAGAGATAGAAGAGTTGAAGTCAGATCATGAATGTTGCCTTTTTGAAGAAAATACAAAGGATTTTACATTTCTTGAAGATGTTGTTCTTGGCGGCCCTAACGATGAGGGTAGTATTCAAGATCCCATGGTGGTAGAGACATTAGTTTCTACCCCTCATAAGCCTGCTGTCTTGGTTTTAAAGGAACGAGCCATTGTGGAGGGGATTCTTCTCTTTTTCTTCACGAGATTTCCCATGATGTGTTTACATTTGGGACTGAAAAGAAGGATCGGGAGGTCGTTCCACTTTGGCCTATTGTCCCAACTTTGAGGATTATTCAGACGAAGAGCAGCGGAGCCCCACATCATAGTTCACCAACCAGAGAAGCAACCAACCTGTATATGACAACTACGAGTCAGATCCCAAGCTGGATGTGTAGGATTTCCAAGAACATGCAGCTGAGCCCTGTCCTCTATTCATTAGTGAAGATTTTCATGAGGAAATTATCCACCCTGAGCAACATGATGAAGAGAAGATTTTCCCCTCGGGTATTTTTTATGATGATTACAATTCTGACCCTTGGGAGAGACAAGAAGAAGAACCATAAGAGATAGAGGAGTGGTTTATTTCCTATTCAGGACCTATTAATGAGTATCCATCACCTGATATCAATCAACCTGTATCGGCTGTTCACCCTCCTGGGCCTACCAGAGAGATTCAACTATGTGTGAGCACTCACAGAGCATATCAGGCTGCATGTTACAATTTTTCCAGGATCTTCTACCCATTCTATGAGCTTTTCAGCGAGTACATGGAGTGACATTTCCTTCATATCTTGGAGCCACCCAATTTGATCTCAATTTAATCCCTTGAAGAGAAGCTGAAAGATGTAACCGTTCTGCTATCACGGTTGCATCATCTGTTACCAATCATTGACAAAGCCAAGGAGCTTCCAGTTTAGAAGTTGCTTGAATGGCTATGGTGGAAATTTGATTTCACCTAGCACCATCTAGAATCTTATTAGTTTGGGTCTGTACAAAAATAAGCTCTTAGGAGCCCTTGTTAGTTTGTTTTCATTTTATTTTTCGAGCTGTATTTTTCAACAGGATGTTTTGGGGCTCGAATCCATAGCCCAATGCTTAAGGCGACTAGAACTACTTGTTCTTGGCAGCTCGCAAGGAGCATGCCATCCCCTGTGGAGCCAAATGTTATCACCAATACTTGTCATGGGAAAAAAGTATCCAGGTCCGTGGCCTGCATAAGAAGCATCCAAGTGCAACACACATAAAAATTCATTTCAGGCTCAAAATACAAGCAGGCAGGTGACTTCAGTTTTCAATGGCGAGGATCCATCGATGGATCAGATCGACACACATTAGGTAGTCGGGGCTGTGAATTTGCCTAAATATTAGTGCCAGGGAAGAGGCCCAAGATCAAAGGTCAAGTAAAGAATTAATCTGGGCCATAGATATTGAGGAGACAGGTGGAAATCATCTGAAGTTTTGCAGAATTGACTATCGAGAGTTTTGAAATGAGGTAAGGGATTATCCCTGATGGCCAAAGTCATGAATAGATCTGTTCCATCCATCCATCAGGGAGGACACATGGCATAGGATCCAGGCCAAAGGGGAAGTATTTCTAGGAGTGCCTATGGTAGATGGTCCCACAATTAAAGGAAATATCTAAGTTGTACAACTAGCAAAGCATGTGGCAGCAAATAAATGATTTCATAGTTTCACAGATTAGGACATTGGAGATCAAGAGGAGTGAAAACTCCCGAAATGTGAAATCCTGAAACGCCTTGGGAAGTTTGGGCCTATGGTCATAGCCCCTAGTCGCATGGAAAATAGGTCCAATAAAGAAGGTTGGCTCCCATTGTGTAGAGCTGACGACTTAGGGCCTTCAAGGAATCATCCTGGCCGATAATTTTAAGGCAGATCCAACCGTTGATCTGGGTGGGAAACTTTGTAAAATCGTGTGTCGGGAATTCTTAAGCTTAGCATGCAGGAATCCCTGATAACTGAAATTCCAAAACGCGTTTGGAGAGAGGTGCCAGGTCATGGCTCTAGGTTACATTGAGGGTGGAGCCAGAAGAAAGGGAAGCTAACCTCTGAGCCTTAGAGAGAAGGCATGTGGTCATTTCCTGAGCATTTCATCTCGGCCACTCTCCAAGGAAAGGAAGTTAATGTAAATTGAGCAGGTGGTTGAAACCTCGGCTCAATCCATAAAGGGAAGGCATGGAGGTTTTGGAGCAGTCAAATTGTGGTACCCCTGTGGACAGGTTTCCCTGCAAGAGCCATGTCAATCTGAGCCCATGTCAGACAAGAGACTGCATGCACGGTTTGCAAAAAAATCATGCACATGTAAATATTTGAATGTAATGACTCAACCACTCCTCTGCTGTCGGTGGAAAGTGGCTCTGAGTATATAGGAGTCATTTTGATACTTTGTAAGGGGTCAACTGGTTGAGCAGAGCTCCCATTTTTGTAATATGTTTTAACACCAGATTTGTGCTTGTTTATGTAAGAGATTTGAGACTGTCAGTTAATAGAAGTCAGTTTGTTTCCATCTCTTTGTAAACACTATGTTAAGACACTCGAAATTGGAGGATCCATTCGAGGGTTGTCATGCTGTTGTAATGTAGGTTTGATTACACTAGAATAGTGAAAAACTTTAATAATAATAATAATAATCTATTTTTAAGGTCATGACCAAGCCACACCAAGTTGGTGTATGAGACCCCCTTGTTTGTGGGACAAGGGACCCCCTCCACCCAACGATTTGATTGGTAAAGTTGAGCTGTTGCAGTTGTAGGATGATGGAAGTTTGACCATACTACAGCTGTAACTGTGTCCTTTCTAGACACATTTCAGTGTCTAAACTTTGGTTTCAAGAACATCATTGAGCCTGAGTTTTCCCCTCGAAGCTGCTAGAAAGCTGGATGCTCATAACATTTTCGTTTGTATTCTCACCAAATCTTCCCTCTACTCACTTTTAAAATCAACTCACTAGCTGAAGTTAATGTGGCCCTCACTTCCCTGTGCATTTCTTGTCCGGTTCCATGTTGTAACATCATTATAGTGTCAAGTTTTGTCCATTGACCTCCAACCTTTTAAACCAACAACCAAAAAACACTAATGGGTATCAGGTTTAGCTTTGCCGCAATCTATAGGTGACTTCTGGTGCTAACACTCCTGGATCCCAAACTTTCCCTTGGATCTATCCTCTTGCTCCTCTCCAACTATGCTGCTGCTGCTGATTCTTCTTCTGTTTCTTCCCTGCTGCTATGGCATGATCTCTTCTATTCATCTCCCCTTTGCTGACTACTTCTACTGACCTCAAAATTAGCTTCTTGATCTCCTCTATCACCCTATCCATCTACTCCAATGGATGCTTATCTTTAAGTAGTATTCTCGCCTGCACTTCCTTATCAATGGGTAGATCATCTTGACCCCCCATATCATTTTTGTATTCTTTTGTGGCATTATCTTGCCACCCTACTGCAGGCTCCAGTTCTGCAGTCTCATTACCGAGCTACTGCTCAACTTCCTCCTCTGTCGGATTAGCCTCTATCAGCTCCTCTTGTGCTAGCATATCTCCAACTCCCTCCAACCATTCCTCTGGCTATTATGCTCCTCCATCTACTTCCAACCTGACTTGTCAGATGTGAAACATTTGCACCATTACCCTTCTCTCTAGGGCTTCCAATTCCTCATATAGCTCAAAAAAATCCATGCTATCTGTTTCCTCTTCTGCTGCAGACTCTAGTGCTACAACCATCTCCTATTCAGCTTCCCAGATGAAAATTTTGAGCCATTATGATGAATGCTCTTCTCCTTTTGCTAGGGTAGACATTAGTGTTTGCTCCATTTCTTCCTCTTTGACAATTTATGATGGTTGTCTTTATTCTTCTGTTGCTACACTTTTGTCATGTGCACTGGCCTTCACTTGGATGTTTGGTAGGAATTCTTTGATCCATCCAATAATCAAAATGCTCCTCTGATCCTCTTATTTGATGGTGAAAGTATTTAACTTCTCATCATCCTCATTCACATGGTCTACA
>ML782126.1:275562-287196 GCA_009831015.1 Picea engelmannii | reverse complement strand
GGACCAATGTTAAGGTTATAGGCGAACTAAAAAATGTACTTATTAGATTATCGTCTAACCCCAAGGTTCATCAGGTTATTGATATAATCGTTGTGGATATTCCAGAAGTGTATGGTCTGTTTTTAAGCAGGGACTGGTCGGAGTAGCTACATGGTTACTTTGCGACAGACTGGTCTCACCTATGGCTTCCAGAGAATGACAAGCCTAACAAGATCAAGGTAAATCGTGAAAGTTACCTTAAGTTCACAGTCACAGGTTTGAACGATCCCAATGAACCATTCACACCTTCTGCTGATTCACCCGAAGTACAAGGGATGGACACCTTCTTCGGCAATTTCATGGCCGAGGCTTCACCTATCATCAATCCAGAACAACAATCCGATATTGTAGCATATATGCAGCCAACAACTTCTACGCAACGGTCTCATGTGCCCGATGGAAATCAAATTTGGTCTCTTTATTTTGACGGGTCAAAGTCCAAAGAAGGAGCTGGAGCAGGCTGCGTCATTATCGATCCAGCAGGTAATAAGACATTAATTGCACGTAGACTAGAATTTGAATGTACTAATAATACTACAGAATATGAGGCTTTACTGCAAGGTCTCAGAAAAGCTTTGGACATGAACATTCAAAACCTGGCTGTTTTTGGCGAATCTGAAATAATGGTTAGACAGGTAAGAGATTCTATCCACTGTCTTTCTCCGCATCTCAAAAGCTACAAGTTTGAGGTATGGAATTTAATGAATAAATTTTCTGCTTTCAATATAAATTCCATTCCTAGATTAAATAATGCTGAAGCAGATTTATTAGATAATGTAGCTTCTAAACTTCTTCCTGCAGAAGGCTTGTCCCCAGACGCATTCTCCGTCGAGCTGTTGTTCAGACCATCCGTTCCTGACAATATCACAAACTGGAGAGTCTTTGACGACGATCAACAGATCATTGAATTTCTGCACATGGAAGAAACCTTTCAAGGCACGGTGATAGACAAATGCACGCATGATGACAATTTGCACGATTTTACGGTAATACCCGATCCGAAAAATCCTGAAGCTCTATCAGACATGGTAAATTCCATACCCAAATATATAGTTAGATTAGAGAAGTTTTATGTTTTTGAAGATAAATTTAAAAATGTGGTCAACTGTAAAACCAATAGTTCCTCGTTATCTTATGAAAAAGTAAACCTAGCAACTAATGTGCATTAATCTAGGGTTGGGGTGTTCTCAACAAGAAAAAGCTGCATTTGTTAAATTATTTAAAAAATTTAAAGATGTCTTTGCATGGATGTATGATGAACTTAAAAATTTCGATCCTAACATCATACAACATGTTATTCCCATGAAACCCCAAACCTTGCCCTTTCAACAAAAACTGAGGAAAATGCACCCTAAACTAGAACCGACCGTTCAAAAAGAATTGAATAAGCTCATAAATGCTAAAATAATTTTTCCTGTTAGGAACACTCAATGGGTTTCTAACCTCGTCCCAGTCCAGAAGAAAAGTGGGGAAATCCGACTCTATGTCGATTTCCGAAACCTTAATAGAGCGTCTGATAAAGACAACTATCCTGTCCCACCCATGGAACAAATCCTTCAATAGGTATCTGGTTCCGAGAGGCTATCCCTGTTGGATGGTTTCTCAGGGTATAACCAAGTCCTGATGTCTCCACCAGACCAACTCAAAACTACCTTTCGTACCCCATGGGGAACTTATGCTTATCATAAAATGCCCTTTGGATTGATTAATGTCGGTGCCACTTTTCAGAGAGCAATGGACATTGCTTTCCGAGGATTAATCAATTAGTTCATTGTAGTTTACTTGGATGATGTGACTGTGTATTCTAAAAACAAAGACGATCATCTAGCTCACTTATGAGCCATTCTACTTCGATGTCATAAATACGACATGTCCTTGAATCCCAAAAAGTCTATCTTTGCAGTAGAACAGGGTAAACTATTAGGGTTCATTGTGTCTAGCGAAGGGATGATTATTGACCCCGATAGGACTCAAGTCATCGTGAAACTTCCCCCTCCTACATCCAAAAAATCCATGCAGTCTTTCTTAGGCCAGATTAACTTCATGAGGAGATTCGTCCCCAGTTTCTCCGAAATGGTCAGGCCTTTGCAGAATTTGATTAAGAAAGACACCCAATATCACTGGGGACCCATAGAAAACCAGGCTTTTAATGCAATAAATAAGGCCATAATAGACGCTCCGTCTCTCATGAGCCCTGAATTCTCTCAAGATTTTACACTCTATACTTTTGCCTATGACCATTCCTATGCCGCCGTCTTAACCCAAAAGAACGTTGAGAAAAATGAAGTACCCATCGCCTTTATGAGCTCTACTTTCAAAGGCGCTGAACTTAACTATCCAGCGGTTGATCAACAAGCCTATGCTGTTTTCAAAGCAGTCAAGCACTTCCGGTCTTATCTTTTGAAGTCAAGGACGAAAGTCATTGTCCCCTACCCAGCCGTGAGGAAATTGTTAGTGCAAAAGGAACTAGGAGAGAAGAGAGCCAACTGGGTCACCTCCTTGCAGGAGTATGACTTAGAAATCACCCCATCTCAAATAGTGAGAGGACAAGGGTTATGCAAGTTAATTGTTGATTCAGCAACAGGACAACAAGAAGAAAGCGATACGACAGACCTAGGACAACATGATCAAAGTTTAATTTGTTGCACACAAAATCATGTCAGTCCTTGGTATGACGATATTAGATTCTGTCTTGAACATGGCTCAGCACCTCGTCACTTAGATCCCGCTAAGAGAAGAGCGTTAAGGTTAAAGTCCGCCTCCTTTCATTTGGTTAATGGTATCCTGTTTCGTCAAAGTTTTGACGGCGTACTGATGCGCTGTCTCGAAAAAGACGAAGTAGAAAAAGTCTTGCTCGAGTTGCATGCAGGAGAAGCTGGTGGTCACTTTGGCAGTGATACCACCACCCATAAGGTTTTAAGAGCTGGTTATTACTGGCCCACACTTTTTAGAGACGCCCATGCCTTGTGTCATAAATGTATCATTTTTCAAAAAGCATCAGGGCGGTTACAAAAACCAGCCTTTCCTTTGCAGCCCGTTTCGGTAGATTCTCCTTTCCAGCAGTGGGTCCTTGATATCATAGGTCCAATCAACCCCCCGTCCTCGCAACAACACAATTTTATTGTGACATCCACAAATTACTTTACCCGATGGTCTGAAGCTGCCCCACTGAGAACTGTCAACACTAGTCAGGTAATTGCCTTTCTAAATTTGAATATTATCACTCGTTTCGGTATCCCTGATTGTTTAGTCTTTGACAATGCTTCTTACTTTTCTTCTCTTGAGATGAGCGAGTTCACTTTGGAAAAAGGAATTAAACTGAAGTATTCAGCTAGATACTACCCCCAGGGCCATGGATTGGCAGAATCAACAAACAAGAACTTGATTAAAATCATCAAGAGAACGGTGGTTGAAAATCACAAGAATTGGCACAATGCACTGTTAAACGCGTTGTGGGATGATAGGGTAATTCCAAAAGTTGCTATAGGTAACTCCCCCTTTTTCTCATTTATGGCAGAGAAGCAATCCTACCACCTCACATTCTTCTTCCTTCGCTTCAGTTGTCACAAAAAGTTCAAGAAGAAGATTGTCCCCCTCTAGAAAACGAAATTAACGCTTTGATGAAGCTAGAAGAGGTAAGAGCACAAGCTAAACATAAGTTAGATCAACATCAACAATTGGTTAAAAGCTGGTTCGATGCTAGCTCTACTTCTGATAGGAATTTTGAAGTAGGTGATCTCGTCCTGAAATGGGACAAACCACATGAGGGAAAGGGAGAGCATACCAAATTTCAAAATTTGTGGCTTGGACCATTTCTAATTGCTGAAAAGTTGGGTCCTAGTTCTTTTCGATTGCAGAATCTTGAAGGGCAACTTGACACCTACCCGGTGAATGGCCAAGCCTTGAAAAGATACTTTGCTTGATAACAACCCTTGTATTTTATGTATATATTTTGCTTTTGTTTTTTTTGTTTGCCTTTTTGTTTTTGATTTCTCTTTGAATTTATCATCTGGAGCTTTCTTTCAAATACACATGCCTGTATACCGAGCTATTCAAACAAAAAATTCTTCCCTGAAATAACTACTAAGAAAATTTGTATAAACATCAATGATATATTTCTGATATTTATATCTGTGTTGGAAAAAGTCTGTTGTTTGAAAGAAGTTGATTGATTTCAATCTCTGAGTAAAGCATGTCATGATCATCTATTATCTTTTTACACTATCCCTATTCCTTAAGGGAATGACTCAAAAGATGTATCCCTGCCTTAGAAAGTTGTTTTTGTAAATGAAACATCTCCGAATCTTGATAAAGGACAGTTCTAAAAAATTCTGATGAGGTCTGAAAGAATGTGTTAAAATATCATGATTTTCAGCGTCACCCCGCTCAGCTATATATCTATGAAAAAACAAAAATAAATAAATTATTAATAGAGCTGTGGGAAGTGCTTGTAAACCCTTCGGGATGCTAAACAGGTCTGCTGGCAGCGGGTAAATGCATGCATGACGCCAAGACAACTTTGCCAGGGTACTGAACAGGCCTGCTGACAGCGAAGCAATGTCGGGTATATGAAAATTTGCAAATAAGAAACCTCTTTTATGTCCTTTATTCTGATCTAGAACTTCTTGGCAGGATACAGATGTCAGAGTGGGTTAAATGGAAACCCTATCGAGGCTATGGACGCCTGCTGGCAGCAGTGGCTCTGTCAACAATATTGGAGATTTTATCTTTAATATCGTGACTCGCTGATCTTAAGACTGTTATTGGTTTTCATCTTTTAAAACACTGTTGGAATAGTTGGTAAATGATGATGTTTATACGATTTTCTGGTTATTATTTTCGAGTTGGAATTATCTTTTCTGTCCTAATCTGAATTTGTTCCTTTTGGGAGAGATAAATGCTTCTACCAGTGTGTCGCCATTGTTGGCAGCCAATTCACATTTTTCCATTGTCTTATAAGCTGCCTACACCAATGTTTTGCAAACATCAATTTTTCGTCGCAATTTTCATATAAACGACATTTTTATTTTTGTGACATTTGCACATTTACCTTCGTTTTTGTTTTCACGACTGAAAGCGTGAAAACTTGGTCTTTCGAAGTCGCATTAAAATCATTGTTGCACTGTTGTTATCCTTCTTATCGACGTGCCTATTGAGCTTACTTTTCACTTATCATTACATAGTTGGCAAGATCTTTTGATTTGTATTTATGCTTCGATTGATTGTGACTTTGTCTCATTAAGTTTGTGATGCATTGGCAATTGGATTTATATGTTCTTTAATTTGGTTTGATTGACCATTGGTTTCATAAAAATATATAGGTGTTATGATTAAACCTTTGATGTATTTCATTTGATATCACACCTAGCTCAAAACTGCATTGGCGCATGGGTTAAACTCTTGATATGAATTGTTACAACACACCACCACATGGTCAAAACATTGGTATTGGTTTCAATTTGTATGTTGTTGTTTGAAAACTATGGCATAACGTTGATTGTGCGCATTGGTTCTACCATTGATTTCATTGGTTGGGAAAATGACTTGACTGTTGAAATATACAATAGTGGGTCGAACAACTATGAAATTTGGTGGTTGTACCTTGGCATTAATTATTATGCATGGCAGAGATAAACTCCACCACCTTCGCACTATGGAATTTATGCCTATCCCGTATCCCTGTTTTACCTCTGTTAGTTTGGGTAACACTTCGTGCACTCTGCTCATGTGTGTGTTATGATCCAAACCTTGGGATTACCGTGTGCTCGGCTCCATGGCACCAGTGGTGCAAATCGAGCCAAACGGTAGCCAAGCCTTGCTATTATTTGACAATGCCTGGAAAGACTTGGAGGATAACAGATGGCTCACCTTTGTACAACGATTTGAGGGTTTTAATCTAGTTGTGGCACAACAGTTCGCCATGACTTTTTATGGCTGTAGAGCCAAGGTGGGTGACATACAGTTGGAAATCAACGAGGAATTTATCAGTTCTACTACAGGGTTACCATCCTCGGGCCAATGTTGGTTAAAAAATTCTAAGGTCGAGGAGGTTCCATGGCCACTATTGTTCCTCTCACGCAAAGTCACATCTTGTGATAGAGGTATGCCCATATCCTTGCTTAAACCATGATGGCATGACCTTTTGATAATAGTCAAGTAGTTCGTGACCTGTGAAGGTCGATACAGACTCGTTTTTCTCTACCACCTTCGTTTGTTAATGAATTTTATGGGATACCCGTTGAATATGCCCTTCTACTTCCAGCGTAGCCTATATAAAATGTCAAAAAGGTTTAAAAGGGAGAAGGCTGACAGTAGCCTGTTCCACCATGGACTAATTAAACTTATCGTTTCTCATTATTTAAGTCTCCACGGTGATAGCTAGCGAGCTTTCATTGCTCGAAATGGTTTTGATGACATAGACCCTGTCCAGGTTGATAAGCCTGTGGTGAATGAAACCAAGGTCAGGCCACTCGTGCCCTTCCATATCCTACTGCCCTCTCCTAAGCCATCAGTCGACCCTGCTATTGACTTACCAGACGTTGGAACTGAGAAGGCCAAGGCTATAAAGAGACCTGTGAGCAAAAAGGCTAAGGCAAACCCTACTGCTAATGCCAAAGGAAAAAGGAATGCCCGACTTATCTCGAGAATGGCTAGGAATAAGCCTAAACCTTGTGTTGAGCAGAAGCCCATAATCCTTAGTGAGGATTCAGACTCTGACATAGAACATTTTATAGCTAGTGAGTACCCTTACTCACAGGGCCTATCCTCCGAGCCACCTTATGATTTGATTTCTAACCTTCCCCCGTGCCTAAGAAACAGTCCCAGTTACCCAGGGATTAAACTCCCTAATGAAACCCTCAGCAATGTAACCAAACCCTCGCCTGTTCTTTAGAAACCCGGACAGTCGTCCTGTGACCAATGTGATTTATGGTTGCAACGATACTATATAGACGTTCCTGTACTTCAATCGAAAATCCAATCTCTGGAAAGTCAAGTTGCAGTGTTGACTAGCCAAAGAGACAAACTTCAAGCAACTGATAGGAAGCAAAGGACCACTGGTTCCATCATATTTAAAAACGTTGAATCAACTACAACTGTTGTCAACTCCAAAATGTCATGATCAAACCGTCTGCTCGCCATACAGGTATGAATTTTGATATTGTTTTCATTTTTGTAAATTCCTCGGATAAATACAATGTTTTGAATTTGGTTTTCGAATAGCTCTGTGTATCTTTCGAAATGACTCTGTCATAATATGTTCATCCTGTACAGTGTTTTCGCTTGCTAAAAATAAATGAAATTTGGTTACATAATTTACCTAGCTTAGTCACTGATAGATTTTATCGGATTTGATTGATTTTCGATTGGATTTGATTTGTTCGATTGAGTTAACAAAATTGATGGTTTGTTGTCAAATGGATTTGTTTGGTATCTACTCTAAACAAGAAGTGATCATACTAGATTTAGGATATGATCATGTTTTTATTTGATTTCGTTTGTATGCTGTGATCGTCGAATGATTTCATGAATTTGGTTGTTACGATCTTTTAATATGCTGTGTCATATAATTTTCTAAATCAGGAATACAACTCTGTTCGATTTCAATGTGGAAAAAACGACTCTGTTTTTATGGAAACAATACTCTCATTAAAAACCTGTGCAAACGATATTCACGCCCGAATCATGGAAGGTTTTTGATTAGCTATGACTATGTTAAACCCTCGCTGTTTGATTCGCTTGATTGGATTGTTGTGTATTTTCAGTTAGTTCGATCATTTTCATGAGTTGGATTCACATCGTAAAAGCTACTCTGTTTGATTTTAATTTGCAAAATGAATTGATTGACTTTGATTATCTCTATCAAATCCAGTTATAATTCATTTGAAAGAAATCATTTTGATCAAGGTAAATCGATCTTGTCTGCCCATTTGGCTAAAACGAACGATCAGATAATTATTACAAACCCTGTTACCAACTGATTGGTCTCATATTGATTTCGTTTGTGGATAGTTATGCACCAGTTTTGGTTTAATTCGCTTATGGCACAAATCGTTTGTTATATTAGTGCAGTTATGATCTCGTTTAGATTCGATTGTGTTTCCTTTTGATGAGGCAGCATAACAGTTGCATAGAATTTATTTTAATTATATCGATTTCACTTGATATGAAACAATTTCATTACTATTCATTACGATTATGTCCACCCGACTTTGTGGCAACAAACGAAACAGAGTACATCTATCTCTGTAATCAATTGATTGATTTTGGTCCTGTTTGGTTTTGAATGGTATAACAATTTTAGTTTGAATGATTCGTTTTCAAATAGCTATTGGATGTGAGTTAAATTTAATTCTTTAAAAGATTTGAGTTGATTCCAATGTTGATTCTGTGTCTTATTTAGACCAGCTACAAAATCGCAAGATTCTGTAGCTAGTCTATAGAATTAGATTTTTATCATTTTATTAATAAAGGATCCTTCCAACTTGTCCATTTTTGACCCTTTTTAGGTACATCCGAATTGCATTGGACATAAGGGACAGTCTAGGGGATATTTGTGTGTTTCAGTTTTATTTTAGGTTCCTAGTTTAGTCAGACTTGGGATATCTTCCCAGATTTTTTGTAAACAGTTTGATAACTTCGACAGGGATGTTTTACCCTGTAGAAGGTCTTTAAATACTTATTATTTTTTGTAATAAGGATCATCCTCACTTGTGGGAGAACCAGGCTATGGATTTTTAATACAAACAGAGACAAAAGTTGATGTTTTGCTACAACTTTCGCTTTCATAATATCAATCTTTTGTTTCATGTTTATGCTTATCAATTTGCATTTGATTAGTGACTACTTTAGCTATCATAGTCTTTTGCAGAATGATATGATTTAATTAATGTGATCCATGTCTGATTTCTTTCATTAATCTAAAATATAACAATTACTTTGGTCAGTTAATGAATGACATATTTCTCTTCTTCATCAATTGAACTATTATGTATAGATCTTTGCATACAGGTTTATCTAACTATGAAGATTTATAAATTATAAGATTGTTGTTATTTTTATGTTTTGTTTGTCCTGTGATCATACCTTAAGAGCACTACAGCTTATCGTTTACGAGAAGCTCCTGGATAATTCGGTGTGGGTTTCCTCCTTCCGATCAGCTAAGAAAATCATCACACGCAGGACAAACCTGGAGCGTTTCTCCAGGTCAGTTTGTGATTTATTTGTTATTTATTTGTTAGTATAATATTAGTAGTTTACTTAGATATATGTTTAGTTATATGTGTGGTTAGAATTAGCATATTAGTTTTTTAGTTTAGTTAGTTTTTGTTTCATTTCTTGTTCATAAAAATTATAAAATCAACAAAAATATCTCTTTCTCTGTCTTAGGACAGAATGCAAACGAGTTTTTCAGGTTTTATCTAAATTTGTAAATTGTAGATATTGTACATTTTGTGAATAAGATTTATTTATGTTAGTAGTTAGATAGTTAATTAGTTAGAATTAGTATAGTAGTAGTTAGTATATTGTATAGTTAATTTTGTTTTAGTTTGTTATTTTTGTTAGATTAGTTTAGTAGTTAGTTTTATTTGTTAGTTTTAGTTAGATTAGTTTATTAGTTCGATTATTAGTTAGTTTTTAGTTAGATTAGTTAGTTTAGAGTAGTTTTCATTTTTTTTTGTTTTCTTAGGACCTTAGATCGGCTAACGGAGCCGCTAAACCCATCAGGGTGGTTCATTCCAAACGGCTTGGGTTATTAGACAACCCCGGACCGGTTCCACTCTTCCAGTTGACGAACGGTCGATTTTGCCCGTCAATAATCTCCTACGCATTCCTTGCACTATCCCTATTGAGCTTGATCTCCTCGAATATTTTGATCTCCCATGCACTCCTTGCATTTCTGGGATTTCGTCAAACTCAGATACGAAGGATTTCTTGAAAATAAATTATTCTCTCCCTCCTGGTGTTCTCCTTGATCGATGCACACCTTGAAGATCTTCTCCTTACAAAGTGTTCAATAACTCTGTCTCTTTACGAAATCAACGTAGAGTTATTTCTGTGCACTCCTTTTACTTCTGCTGATGAAGGTTCAATGATATCTCTCCTGAGCTTCTCCGAGGTTAACTCACCTCTGTCAACGTACTCCTTGCAAACTATGTGCACTCCTTGCACTCAAGAACTCAAAGAAACAAACAATTGAAACTCATACAATACTTCACCGGTTTATACATTCAGAACATGAATGACATAAAAACAAAATAATTAACACAAATACATAAACACATTGTATGTAGGAAAAACTGTTTTTCTATTATCTCTGTGTGTTTATACAGATGTTTACAAAAACTGGAATTCAACAGAGTCCCAGTCTCTCCAATGCTCCTAACCTAAATCTATCTCGAGTTCTGCTTCTTCTATCATACCTGTCTCGAGTTCTACTTCTCCTATCCGACCTTTCTACAAAGATCTCTCCCCCTCTCTCTCTCTTCAAAACGAGGGCTCTACGAGCTTATCCTCTCCACCGCCTTAGTGCTATCATTGTCTTAGTTATGAAACAATACTTCCTATGGCTCATTACATAAATGTTGATCTAGACTCGACTATGATCTGGACCTACTACAAGAAACCATTTAAGGAAACCCTTTCCACTACCTGTACAAAGGTATGGCTCGATCCTTACAACCTTACAACACAAATCCCCATGGGATTATATTTCAAATTTTAAAAATGGGAGGGTCAATGCCTCTCCCTTTCTCTGAAATGCACGCTGATGTGCTAGAATGTTGGTGCGTTGCTGAGGTGGGGCGATGCTCCTACATCATAGTATAGCCAGGTACCCCAATATAATGCACCTTGAGGATATAGAGGTGGAGGTGGATTTAGAGGTGGAAACTAAGGAAAAGGAGGATTTGGCTAGGGCAGAGGGCCAATAGTTTGTGACAAATTTCAACAACTAGGACATTATGCAAGATATTTTACACTTCCACCCGTGACATGTATGTATTTTTGCACAAAAGAACATGAAATATAAGACTACCCAACACTATTGGGAAAAATACAGGAAAACATGATCCATAATAATCAAAATGTACAGTGGATTTCCACAAAAGCCAGGGATGATGGGAAAAAAATCAACATAGTTGATCAAGGAGGATCCAAGACAAGAGATGAAGTAGAAAAACAAGATCCATCTCAACACCGGTGGGTCAAGAAGAATATTGAGCCATAAAATCACGTTGATGCACAGAAAGAAAAGGAAACATTTAAGGAATCCAGACAAGAGATTCTAAAAGAGAACATTGTGTCTATATCAATTGCGCAACAAACTCAGGATCCACCAATGTATGAGATGCCATCTTCAATGGATCACACTAGAAAAGGACAACATTTAAATAAAGTAAGTAACATAAAGACCTTTTTTGCAATCTCGTGTTAAGTTATTGAATGATCCATCATCCATTAAGGTCTTACATAATTTTCTAGAAAGATGAAACATAGAAGTAGAAGGGATGTTAGAACATAAGACAATTAATCATCTCCATACTAGAAGAAGAACGAGTAGGGAATTCAGGTTAAATGCCAACATTAGGGATTTCA